>LQNK01001100.1:449724-485437 GCA_001586405.1 Phoebis sennae | reverse complement strand
CAAAGCTTACCTAAGCCAGAAAAAGTCTATCTATATAAGAAATTTCATCAAAATTTATTCAGTTGTTGTGGCGTAATTGATACACAAACATTCATATATAAACGTTAAAACTTTCACATTAATAATACCTATTAGTAGGAAGACGATAGCCCCTATACCTTATTAATTCACTTCAGTGTTACACAGCATTTCACTTAAAATATTTAAAAGTATGTGTAGATGCAAAAATGACTAAAATTATTTAAGTAGTTATATCATTTCAAAGAAAAAAGATATTGCCAGATGTATATGAAATATTGTTACATTTATAATTATTGCAAAATATCGGGTCCATTGAATCCTAAAACGACTACGCAGGCCAACTCCATTGAGAGTCAAAGTATGGCAAATGATACCATTAAGTCACCACGCGGGGCTTTGACGACCGTTCGCTATGGATATGCTCTTAGCTTTTATTTTACGCACCAAAATAGTATTTGTTTTATGTATGTATTCTATAAAATATTCGATGCGATACTTAATGTTTTTATAGATAATATGTAATTTGTAAGTGTTATAAGCATTGATATGCAACTTAAAATTAATACATTTTTGGAGTCAAAGTCACAAGGGACATTGACGAATGTTAGGTATGGATAAAATTTTAGCTCTAATTTTTTGCAAAAAAAAATAAATAACAGTGTATAAAAATATGCTTACTGAATATTTCACTGAAATTTGCCATATTTACATGTACGTGTTTTGAAAGTTACTCAGCTTTTTCAGGCTGTTTATAGGAATTCAATTATGATAACATATTTATTACAGGTCTCAAAATAAGGCGATACGACATTTTTTCTATAAGTAAAAATTTTATAAACTTATTAAAATTAAAATTATAATTTACCTTAAGAGCTTGAAAAACTTCATTTTAATACGTTTTCAGTAGTGAATTCACACAACATACTGATATTAGCAATAAGTATATAGTTGGTATTACGTATTTTGTTATTTCTGGTTAAAATAATTTCTCTTTTCACAGCCCATCGAGCGTTAATAGTAATTTACATATCATTAAAATTTAAGCTGTATTATTTTGGTACTCATTGCGGTATTCATTTAGTTGATTAAAACTTGAAATTATTATAAAACCGTCAATAGCCAAATAAATTCAACATCGATTTTAACATGAAACATCGACATTCTATTCAACAAATTTTCATTTATACTTTGTTTGAATATACATATTATATTTTGATTAAGAAATTAAACAAAACTTTAACGGAAGCGAGAGCGAACTGTTAGCATAAATATGAACGACCGCGACGCAATAAGTATTATCTTCATACCTGGTCGTATGAAATAATTAAAAATATATTTGGTATGACGTAAACTAGGAAGATTTACAAAGAGTAATATTTATATTATTATCAATCGACATCGATCTATCAACAAAATAATTTCGAAATATTATGCCTGTGTAATATTTTTGACTGAGCGAAGCGAGGCCCAGAGTCGAGATGGTCGGGCGATTGTATATTCGAAGATGAGCAAAATGGGGGGAGGTTAAAATAGACATTACAACCCGAGGTCTAGCCCAGAGCGAGCCACATACGCATATTTTCGATTATTTATTCCGTTTTTGCGTATAGAGAGTGGATGTTTGTATTTATAAGATGTCTAAAGTGCCGTTAATCCGATCGTAGGCGAATAGTTTCGGCATAGGAAGTCTTAAGCTGGTAGATAACAGAAAAGAGCGAAAATGTACATTAGAAAGACTCCTCACTCGCAAAATAAATACGGTCGTATCCATAGACAACATTTGGTAAGCAAATAAAGCTAACGCGTTAATATGACATGATTAACGTGAAATTATTCCCGTTTATAACGATAATTGAAATTGTCCGCGACATGAATATGCCTTTATTGAATATCGATAAACGGTTTATGGGGTGAAAGTTTGTGGTTTTATTCATCTTATCATAAGGGGTTCAGTAGATTTAATAAAAGGATGATTTCTAACGGAAACATTAAATAACTGGAAAGATTTGTGGGTAGCAGTGACGCTCTTAGCTCTTAGTATGTTCGCTAAGAAAAAGACTTGATAAAGAGGCCGAAAATATATTAGTACAAAACTATCAACACGCTAGTAGCTTACCATCAGGAAAGAGGGTTATAGCACAAAAAAAATCAACGCACACGGCCAAAAACTCATAGTTACTTTGTGAAAAGTTTACATGAATAAAAATATTGTCTACTGTATTCTATTCTATCAGTTATCCAGTTTCGATAGTACAAGCTTTGCTTAGTTTGGGACTAGAGGGCGTAGTGTTAAATATCCCAGAATATAGTTGTTTATAATATTTTATTAATTTCGTGTTGGTATCTTATTAAAAATGTTATTTTTTATTTCATGAAAAATAACATGAGAGGGATTTTAATTCCCAGTAGGTTCTCTTGGTGCACATACAACTTTAAACAAAATAAACAAAATTAGAACTAGATTATACAAATCTATTTACGAAACAAGAGACGAAATATGAACCAATAGTTGCCAACCCACATACCTAATTCAAACAAACATTTGTTATGACAAAACACTCTTACTGCAAAATAAATAACATTTGGAATTAGCTAGTGTATTCATTATTAGTGTATTTAAAGGCACTTCACACTGAATCGCAGTTTATAAAACTAGTTGTTACTGCCCGCGGCTTCGCTCGCGTTTTTTCGGGTTATTTAGATCATTTAAAGGTATCCTAACACTTAGTTCACCTAATAATATAAAATATTCTAAAATGTTATTGATATTGGTTCAGTAATTGCGGCGTGATGACACAAAAACGTCAAAATATTTTTTTTTGTTTTACCCGCAAATATTTCCCAATCCCGTGAGGTATCCAAAAAAACAATACTATCTCTGTTAGTCAGTATTTAACTATAACTAACAGTATTTAACTATATCTTTTGTACTAAATTTCATCAAACTCGGTGTAGAGATTTCGGCATGAGAGGCAGGCGAAGTCACTCTCGTAATATTAGTAGGCATATCCAACACAGACGTTAAACCCAACCTAAACTAAAACTTACTTTAAAAACTCTCTAAAAGTTGAGAATTTAATTAAATTCATGATTAAATCAGGATTTTGTAACAAACTCAAACACAGTATCACACAAACTACGCAGATCCGTGTGAAAGAGCTTTAAAGTTGGGGCCAATAGTTAAGAACCCCTACCATGAAATTACACAGCTAGCACTCGCTAGTGACTATAGTCGAATTTAAATTTAATTCTTTAGATTAAAACTTGGTTAACCTATGATTTATTCGAAATGATGGTCGGTATTTTTTTCTGTTTGTATTGGCGTCAATTTTAATACAAATGTACCCACTTTATTGTAGTATGTTGTGTGAACAATTATTGAAAATTAATTATGTTTATGTTTAATTACAGAAAAACCTATAGACAGACTTGACAAAATGTTTTGGTGATTAATCAATATTAAGTACGCCTTGTTTTTGGACAAAATGAATAGTTTATGAGAAGTCCGCTTCTAAAGACATAAAATGTAATACAATATCTAAAAAAATCTACAAGGTACAAAATACTGTAGTACACGCAAGCCAAGCCTTGGGCGGTATTTGAAAAGTGAAGCCAGTAATACAAAATTAGAAGACTAATGTGTAACGAATTACCCTATATGCGTTTTCATGGTAGGGGCAAAGCTTATTAAGCTGGTTACCCACCCTATATTTTGATGGAGATTTATGTCAGGGGATCAAAAGTTTTCAACCCCGTACGAATCACGCTGAGTTATTTATGTTACGCATTTTATGTACGTTTATTAGAACACTAAATTATCTTATTTGTTTCTATCAGCTGTCTGCTGTACAAACTTTTTACTGACATATTATATACTCCAGTGGTAAGAAATAGGTACAGACAGAACTCGTTCCTCATAAGATCGTGTAGTATTTATAAGGCTACATCCAGGAAGGCTGGTATTGACATCTTCAATACTTCATTGTCAAATCTCAAACACATCATAAGCAGAGAATTCTTCGCTTAAATAATTGGAGCCTTTTTGACTATTGTACTGCCTACCAAACTTATTACTAATAGTTTTTTATATGTGAAGACTTTTAATTGGCTTTATTTGTACCTAAAAATTTAAATTGTAGATATTTGTAGCCGTAAGTTTTCTGTAAAATAATAAAATAAAATAAAAACATTGTATTTATGACTATCCTTACACATATTCGCTCGCGTAGTCTATAAAATCGTTTAATCATTTCTCATAAAATTTACAGTTTATGAGGAGAGGCCTACGTCCAGCAGTGGACTACTAAAGGCTGCTAATGATGATGATGATGATCATGAGGAAGATCGACGGCGTCTGTGGTAGTGTACACTGTGCTACAGACACCAGCGCCCTCCCCTCACAATTGCATTATGCATACAGTAAAATTAGTGGAATTTAATTACATTGACAGTAAATAAAGTCTGTAAAATTTATTCTTATTTCAAGAAAAAGCGTGATAGAATATTTTACGACTTCAGCACAAATCTCATACAAAAAACTATTACTTAAAAACCTTAAATAACTTTTTGTTTCTTTTAAATTTTCTTTCCAATTTCTCGAACATTTTTTATCATTGAGCCACATTATTAAGCCCAAAATCTTTTTGGTACAAAACTAAATAGGGCTGTAGTTATTTTAAAAATATTATTACTACTACCTTTTAAACTAATTTCGCCACCCATAATATAAAAAATAAGCTGCATTAATGGTATAAAATAGAAGGGGAGAATTCTTATATCTTCACACAATTCATACGATATAATATCGAATCCCGTGCATACAAAAAGCAATAAAAGTAACGTGTACTCGTAATAGCAATAACAGGTGTAATTTATACTCTCATTAATATAATTTTAATGACAATATACGCTCGTCGCAGTTTATGAGTGACAATTTATGACTCTTTGAAATATATCTGTGAAACTTTATGCCCTTAAGAAAACGATAAGTGAAGACTTTTATTGAGCTTTATAAAATTAATGCAGAATTTTGATCACTAGTTTAATAATGTGTATTAAAACTTTTTGAATTTCATGTTCGTTCATGCTATACTTAAAAATTAATGAAAAATGCAATTTAAAAAAAAACTATTCTGAGGGCTGTTTTAGGCACTGTTAACACTGAAATATATAACTACTTCTACTTATTTTAACTATAAACATGGATATAATTGTAATTTATTTTTACATTTTATGGTATGGGATGTCTTTCTGTCTTGAAATGAAGAATAAAAAAAAAACATAAATATAGTGTTATCAAGAACTGTTCAGCCAAATATTTGTTTAAAAAAATATTGTGGTAGACTCTGAAATTATAGGCTATGGAATGACCACAATATTGATGTTATCTTGACCGCTCTTAGGCATTTTCATATAAAAATATTTGAACCTGTCATTTGATTTTATTCGATTAGTGGTATTCTCCAAGACGTGTTTTATGTAAAATATATTGAATTCTGCTTCGTTCATCGCACTAATCTGATTAAAACACTACATTCTCATATATCATATTCAACGCTAGTTATCTGAGCTCTGTTTAATCATTGGGGTCGCTTTGATTTGTTGAATGTGACTGCAAAACAATGCCGTGTCATGTTTTACGCCATATTTAGGAGGTGAATAAAATATTATGTTTTTTGTTGGTTGTTTATGGAGCTATCGTAGAGGTTTTCTCCATTTTTATACAATGCCTTTATACTACAACGGTTAAAACGCAAGTCTCATATCAATTCCTTATATTCAGTGTTTGTTGTCCATTGGAGTCCTGTTTAGTCATTGGAGTTTCCTTGATTTATTCTTGTGTTTGTTTTAACGCGAGTATTTTCAATATTAAATGAAATCCTTTAAGATATTGTGGGAAACTCAATGAAACACAGAAAATAGAATTTAATCAACTAGCATATAATGGCCAAAAGGAACAAACAAAATGGCAGCTTAAATAGACGCGTACAAATTAGGCACTAGCGCCACAGATAACAAATACATTTGTAATCTGTTGTGTTTATCATCTTTCCAACAGATCATTTGAACAGTTGAATTCGAGTACAACACGACACATCCCATGATATCTTCAATTACAATGAGTAATCAAATGCTAGTACATTTGAGTAGTACTATAAAGTATCTTAAGTCATCAAACTTAAACACGTAAAACCTATACAACTTAATGCTCAGAATTGGTAAAAACACTAGATTCTAAGCGCATTTGTCCCCATTGAATAATTTTTATAATCATTAGGGTCGCTTTATTTTGTTTAATACGACAGGAATACGACTTGCGTATTTTTTGTACAAGATCTGGGGCGCAGGAATTATTAGAATCATTATGTCAATGTATGGGAATCGGTTTATAAAACGCAATAATATAAGTATTTTTTTCTAATGTCATTAATTAACAATATCACCATCATCAGTAGTCATGAAGTGTTTACTTTTTTACGGTTATGTTTTGTTTACACTAAGAGTTTTATTGTTGTTCAACAAAACTTTTAAATTCTTAAATCGATATAATATAATGAAAACTGCATCAGCTAGTGTTGAAAAGGTAATGAAAGCGTATACTAAATTTAAATATTTGACCGTATTAAACATACATATCTGTCATTCATCTATAATTTTTGTTAAACTTAACAAGAAGAATTTTTTTCCCCAGAAAAAAACCCATGAATATAATGAAACACTTCAAAATTCGCTATCCTGGAAAATCTCATGTCTTAAATCATATTACATTAATCAAATCTACGAAGTTAATCAAATAATTAAATAAGAAAACTTCCTCGTAAATACTCGTCGAGTCCGAAACTAATTTCCTAAATTAATGGCTTACAAGATTACTTTTTTTGACGGACAGGTACGTTATTTATTCAGGCCGGTTACTCGAAAATAACCTGTCGACGAAACCGTACACTGAAAAGTTGCTAATTCGAACCGTGACTTTGTTACAAATAGATTTAAATGGAAGCCCACACTTTGAATTATGTTTCAGAAATGATTAACTGCGGCCCAAATAAATCTTCATGGTGTAAGACGAGTCTAGATAAGTTTCCATTATGTTACGACACGATTTCGTAATGAATAATGTATGGTATAAATCTTGTCCTAACATTATTGCAAAATTTCAAACGACCTGAGCTTTTGATAGATATTTCGTTACCAAAATGTTCATGTAAAACATATTGCGATTACGTCTTTCTTAGTTTTAAGGGGGAGGAGGAGGTATAAAAAAAGTAGGGAAGGGAAAAATGAGAGCAAAAAAAGGAAAGGGGAGGGGATGGGAATTATCGTACGAAATAGAAATTATTACACTATTTTTGCTAATATTTTGTGGCGCTAGAACATGTTCACCACGCGTAGAACGTAATTGAAATGTGTGTGTGTGTGTGTGTTATATTTCAATTATATTCGTCTTATACAGTGGAAACAGTAGACAATGCAAATAGCCCACTAATACAGCTAGTTATGGCACAATAAATTTATTAGGTCAGCTAACTTGAATTTGTAGCAAACGTGCACTATGACGTAATTGTCTAAGTTTGCAGATGAGAAATAACTGGGTGTGAATAAATTAAAATGAACGATGCTATAAAGAGTTCTAGTTGAGTCCCTTTGCGTTATATAACCCCTTAATAATCTGTTAATATTTATACTAATTGTTGTAAAGTAATGCAAAAAAACATGAAATTCGCCTTTTCCAAAAGCTGTGTTAAATATAGACTATTTTTTCAAACTTTCTTGATTTCATAACTAAAAATGGCCCAATCTTTTATTGTGCTTATTGTTGGGTGCTAAAGATAGTGTATTTTTTCAAGCTTTGTTATTAATTTTGACCAACATTAATTTTGTTTAAAACGAACACAATAATAAACTTCGGGCAGTTGAACGATATAAGTCACTTTATTAAAAAAAATAAAATCAAAATCAAAAATATTTATTGTTTAAAAAGTATATACATAAATAAGGCAGTACACTAATCTCCACACTATGTAAGCCACTAGGATTCCCTGTGTTGTGGAGAATAGTCTCTTTCATCTACTTGAACTAAAATTATATGAATATAAGATTAATCTTTACCACAACTTCACCTAGCTAATATCCAATAGAATCGTCAATTTCATTGTTAACATGTAAATTAACATAACTGCGCTATTATAACCCGTTCGGTTACAATGCCAGCTTCGCTCCGATGAGCCGGAATAAGCTCAAAGCTTCGAATAACGTCACTATATTATATTGTCTGTTTACACATGATGCTAATGCTTGTAAGTCAAATTAGTGGCTTACATAATAAACGTATATATCTACATTTGATTCTAAGCAATCGTTGGTTCAATGGATGACGTGTTAGCGTTACAAACAAGTCTTGGGTTCTATCCTAAAAGCAAAAACCGTTTTGGTAGGGTACGAAAGACTGATAACTTTTTTAATATCTTTATTATTAAAAAAAAAACAAAAGAAATAATGGTAATGGACAGCATTCAACAAACCACTGAGGAAATACTTGCCCCTAAGTAAAAATTGATCAGTAAAACAATTGGGAAATACATCTTTATAATTTCGTACGCCCTATGGATAATAATTTATCGATTCTAATGCTACAATCGATATAAATTATTATTTAGTACAATTATGTTTCACACACGCAAGGATGCGAAATGGAAAAAGGTTTCCATTCTTATAATATTTATGTAATTCTTATTTTTATTTTTTTTATGGCAGAGCATGCAAAGGAGCAAGTGGGTCACCTGATGTTAAGTGATCACCGCCGCCCATGAACACCTGAAACACCGGGGGTATCACAGGTGCTTTGCCGGTCTTTGATGGACAAATACGCTCTTCTCTTGAAGGCCCCAATGTCGAATTTGTTCGGAAATACCGCACATGGAAGGTCGTTATAATATATAATCTTACATTAAAACATTGAAGTTATATCTACTATCCCTTTTTATAGAAACTGTGTTTGTCTTGGCGGTCCTATGATATAAAATCTAATCGATATGTACTTATTATTTTATTACTTTACATATAGCGAAATTATTGATACATTCATATTAGAATTTATTAGTCCTATCTCATCCATATTTATCCCAAATATTATTATCTCATGTATCTACAATATAATTTGAATTTACGTAAAAGCATTCAATAATGTTATGTATCCCACCCGATTTTAACTATTACGAAAAAAATCAATATTACGCTTCTATTCAATAATACTGTCACTAAGGGAGGGACCAATAACTCCAGTGTATCGATTATGCTAATTTTATTAGCGAAATTTCATTCGTCACGATCGCATGTGGAGCTTTTTAAACAACCTAAAGAGACTGAGGTTGTCAATATGAATCGCCATTTTTATTTTTTACACTATATTAATATTGAAAAACCTTGTTTTTTATACCAGACAAGCGGGATTTTAATAACTGTGGTCAGAGTTTTCATAAATACCAAAGTGATTTTGTTTGACAGTGTTTGTTGACATTTGAAAAAATAATTATGATAATAACTTATTTATTTGTTGTTGATATTACAATTAAATCTGTGATTATGAAAGTATTATTCATTATTTCATGGAAATAAAATTACTTTTTTTTTCTATTTATTTTAAGGAACTTTTACTGCTACAGTATGCGAGCTTCATCATAAAATTGCTCGTAAAGTCATATTTGTAGATTATAATAAAAGTTAAAGTTGACAATTTCATTTATCTTGGCTATAATTATCGAAGACAATCATTTTTTTTCAATCAAAGATGACGTCAACATTAATTCAATGTTGTGCATTTATAACTAACATTTTCCTGGAAATAATATTATATCAGAGTATTATTTCTTCTTTATGGAATTTACAAGCGCGATAATGTTATCGAAAGTGTATTAAATAATTTTAAATGTCAACAACTGGATAATCAGCGCGGGAAGTATTTGTATTTCGAGATGTAACATTATTATGTGAAGAGGTCAATATAAAATTACGATAAACATATGTCTCGGTTAAACAAGTTTCGATAAAAATAAGGATAATAGAGGAAAGATTCGTACACACGATATAAGAACTCAATAATATAAATTAAACATAACCTTAATACGAAAATCGGGACGAACTTTTTTACACTATAAAATTAATAAATCTTTACATATAACCGAGAAGCAGTTATGGTGAGATTTTTTTAAAAATCGGTCCAGTTTGTTTGTGTGAATACGTAAATAATTCTAAGTAACTCGAAAACAGCCATCAATTACAAATGCATTAATATTTTACCCGACCACTGTAGAGTTGATTTGATGTGATAACGTTACAATTATATCTTGTGTATTTATAGACGAACTGCGGTGGAATAATCTCGCATTTATTGACTTAACGTTGTTGAGTTAGGATGTATCTCTTATTGTTTTTTTTGGGCGCAGTACAAATAGCATACTGCAGTTTTTGTAGAGGTAATATGTGTGGTCCTCCACCTCTCCCACCACCACCATTTTTAATGCAGTGCGCACGTAAAGTTGAAACATTAAAGCAACTGCTATGGCAAGGAAGAGGAGAATTAAAACGGTTGCAGGGAATAGAGTACCACTTTCAAGAGGTGCGAAGAGAATATCTACAAAATCAACAACAGTTACATGGACAAAACAGTTTCATACAACAACAACTACAACAAGAAAAGGAAGTATCACAAGGACTTAGAAATCAATTACTCGTTCATAATGAAGAGACGCAAAAACTCCTCCAAAAGCTAGAAGCGCAAAATCAGCAATTACAACGACAAATGGAAGAGTTACAAATACAACAGAAACTATTACAAGATCAACAGCAACATACACAAAAGTTACAAGAACAAACACAACAGTCCCATGAACAAGAACAAGAACAGAAGCAACATAAGCTTCTACAACAGCTGGAAGCACAAAATCAGCAATTACAACAACAAAAGGAGGCATCACAAAAACTAGAAAAACAATTTCAAGATCAAAAACAAAAATCAGAACATTTGCAAGAGCAAAATCAGCAATCATACCAGCTCTTACAACAACAAAAGGAACAATCACAAACATTAAGTAAAGAATTACAAGAACATAAGCAACAGAAACAAAAACTTCAACAACAGCTGGAAAAACAGGATCAGGAATTAAAACAACAAAAGGAAGAAGCTCAAAAACTAGAAAAACAATGTCATGATCAAAAGGAACAAGCACAACAACAGTTGCATGAGCAAAATCAACAAATACAACAACTAGGAAGAGAATTGCAAGATCAAATACAAGAGGCAAATCAATTACAGCACCAGTTGCTAGAAAAACATCAACAATCACAGCAGAAATTACAACAACAAAAGGAAGAATCAGAAAAAGTAAACAAACAGTTACAACAACAAGAGATAGACCTTTATGATCTGCGTGAAAAAGTGAAGCATAATGAAGTATGCTGTAGTCCCAGCAACATAACTCTATCTGAGGTGTTTACATTCTTGGCAACATATTTGGATGAACTTGCATATATTCAATGCCATAAGGACTTGACTATAATTTTCGGTACGGACAACTACACATTAAAATACAAGGTGCCAGCAAACCTCAACCAGGATAACGTAGAGGTGAAAGCAAATAAGAGAGTGCTTTATACGAGAGTAAGCCAAGAGCAGTCAGTTATCTTTGAATATATAGAATTTTTACCTGAAACTGTGAATATAAATGATGCTGATTGGATGTTAGAGAATGAAACATTAGTAATATTTTTTTCATTTGAATTTAAAACTGATAAAGGTTCTACAAAATTATGTAATGTTAATGGAAATTCGACAATCACTATATTACCTTCAGGGGATAACATTAATCTTTATGCAAAATATTAAAAACATAATCATAAAAATTGTGCATTTAATTTTTTTGGCTACAATATTTATTGTATTTTAAACAATTTGAAAATATAAAAGAGCATAAAATAGCTCTTGACAACACGAAAAGTAAAACCTAAAATGTAATAATGAAAAAATTGCACGCAGATGTATGGTACATTAATTGTTTACAACAATACATTTGGGTCAAGATAATTTTTTTTTAATTTTGTAATTATATTAAAGCGTATAATAAATGTATTATGTATTAATAAATATGTTTAGTTATGGTTATTTGAATTAGCACATTATAATATCTCTAAAATAATGATTACAAAATTTATAATTTTAAAAGTACCCACAGTTTTATCATCATTTTGTACAAAAGCTTTAAAGAAAAAAAGCTTGAGAAATGTGTAGATTGTATTATGAAAGTATTTATTAGAAATATGTATCTATGAAAAAAAATTAATCCCTCTCCTTTTCTTTTTCAAGCACAATTGAAAACTTACATATCTCATGTCGTTTTACCCGTTTCCAATTTAATAAGATTTTAAAACTCTCGTGTTATTTTAACAAAACGTGTAAGAAAATTATTATTCATCAATTGGTATTAAACAAAATATTATATTTTTAATAAACATTAAGTCAAAGATACTTTTTACATCCTCTGGGACAATCTAAAAGCAATTCTGTACACTTATTGATAATAATGATACATATTAAATTCAACAATGTACACATTCGCTGAAACTCATAAACTCAAACAAGACAGAACGAAACAAGCTATAAAAGTAGCGAAAATATTAATTCTGTGTCGACCGCGAACTGCGTAGTAAAATTTACGATGCTGTTTATTCAATTCCGATATAAGTTTGTTTATCAAAATCGAAGGGAACAGCCTCCCTAATGAAAGCGGATAATTTTGTGTACAAAAACTTCAACGTGGATTGGAATTTTGTACGGCAATAATGAGTTAATATAACAGGAGTCAGTTTGAGTTTGCTCGAGTGTTTGTAATCCATATAAGTTCGGTTTATATTGCCTCCGATACTCGTGTTTTTGGTAACTCATTTCCTCGAAAGAGATGTTTGGAGTTATGATGTGTGAATATAGGGATAATGAGTAATGTCTGATTTCCGGATGAAACTGGCCACCCAAAAGTTCCTAGTTGAATTTTTAATGATTTTAGCTGATTATAGCCGTAGCACCAATCCTCACCCAATAATTGAAATGTAATAATTTTAATTTTATTTTTTTATGTAACATATATTAGTTATATTTATTTATTGTCCGATTTGTTTTGTAGCCGCGTAATCCACTTTTTCTTTATAATCCATAATTTAAGGTCCTGCATGAGAAGCCTAGCCTAGTGCGGGATCCAATGCCTAAATTACTGCGACTGTTTTTGTTATAATGAATTTATTGTTCTTATGATGTACTTTTATTAATGTTTTATAATTTAAAGTAATAAAGATTATTTTATTTTTTATATATTTTAATTTAAAAATACCGTCAGCATCGGAAATGTGATTAAACCGGAAAAAAATTATAATTTTGGAATGTGCCCTCTTAATACTAAGCGTCCACTTAACGAGGAACGCATCAGATTCCTTATTTGTATAGAAAATGCTTATTTCCATGCGGACAGGTGGACGCACTTGTATGACATTTTATACAAACAATGTTATGTAAATCCGATGCGCCCAATGCGTACGATGTCGATATGTGGTCATCAAGCTTAAGTCCGTTTTCATGACTGCCTTTCATTTCATATTTAACGTAGTGCAATTTTTTATCTAAAATATCTTTAATTTGGAATCAAGCAGTCTTTGGTGTGAAGCGATTGTAATGAAACTTTTCAACGCTCAAGCGCACCCTTATCTTATTAAGTCGTCTGTTTGTATGCCTGGTCAAGCAAAGGGTAGGCTACCCTATACTAAAGGGGATATTAAATCTTACCTTTGTATCTCTTTTTATTCTTCACAGCCGTTATTAAAATTTCCTTTTGAAATAGCTTATTATACTTTCAATTTATTACATAGTTTGATAGATATAAGTGTTTAATGTTGACTTCTTGATTTAAAGGCTGAACTAATTTAAATAGTTATATACATATACTTTTGCGTGTTTGGATAAAAAATAAATTAAAGTATTGCATTTGTTAAATGCTCTTTAACAGATTTGTACCGCGGTTTATCATACAGGTATTATTATAAGTATAACGCCGGGTCAAATAATCTACGTTTTAAATCTAATAAAAACATTTTTATTCGATAAATTCCAGGTCAATTCAAATAATAATATGATATTTACATTAATTATTTATATTCATTTAATATGTATACGCATTTTGTTTATTTTTATAGTAGACGGGCGAGCAAACGTGTGTGACATTGTTTTCTGTTTTGCTCCCAATAATGAGAAATGCCTTATCCATACATGACTGTATGATAGTTAAACAAAGATGTAAGCCAAATTAAGTAACGGACCAATGATGAAGATTAATTTGTGCTCGATGTCACGGTCGAATTTCGAAGCGTTCCGTAATCTGCCCATTAACGCCAATCATTAATCATAGTTTTAATAACAGTTTAACCCTTAGATTAATATATCTTCATATTCATGAATAGTGGTTTGCTTATCAAGTAATATTTAAATTCTTTGGTTCTAGATCGGGGTCTACCCCGCTGTTGGATTATGTTATCTAATGACCGTTGAAATAAATATAATTTGCAAGCTTATTTTGTTATTGTATAGACCATCGATATTTACAATAATAACTTGAATTTAAACATTTAAGAACAACTTTTTTCAATAAATAAGTTATTTGAATTATATTTTGTTGCAAACGGCAGAATTTTGTGAAATATACAGAGTAACAAGCCTTGAGACACCTTCTTATATTCCTCATAGTTTAGGATTTGATCCTGAAATTCCACTTGAAAAATTCACAGTGTATAATATGTATTTATTTAAAAATTATGAATGCCATCGTTATCAAAAATAATAGATATAATATTTGGGAGCGAGTTTAGCATCGTTTATTAACATATAAATCAAATTGTACTTTATGAATAAACACAAAGCTATAGCCGTCTCTCCTACTATCAAACCACATTGCCTATGAATGTCATTACATTCGAGTGCAACTGTTACAAATGTAGAAATTTAGCTTTTGTTGTTCACCCATTGTGTACAATTAAACGTGGCAAGATGAAATCATCGTATCTCTTTGTGTTTTTTAACCAACATGTGGGGTCACAATAAATAATAATTGTGCAAAATGTCTTTCAATGAATTAACTGTCACTTTTAAACGTAGGGTTGTACATATTTAAGCGTGCCCCATGTCGCTTTAGTATTTATTACTGTATAATATTTTGTTGCAAGCCACTATTTGCGGCACGTTTTATGAATTATTTTTATTAACGGCCAAAAAGTATTATAGCGCATTGATGGGGTTATAATGTATTTCCTTGTTTATGTTTCTCACGAGTTTTATTTGTTTAAGTAATAGATTTATAGGATTATTGATTTTTTAACCTTCTATCAGAAAAAGAATATATATATAGTTAATGATATTTTTTTCATTTCAGTAACATTATGTGAAGAAAAAAATCACTTTTTAAAATGGCCATTTTGTCTTGTTGTATCGATACTATACTTTTTTGTTGAAAGGTAACGCAGAATAAAAAATCACTAATTAATTAAGATTAAATTACTAGACTTCGTACTATTGAAATCACAACGATTCTTTGGAAAAGTAGATTTGTTATAAATTGTTGTATTAAGGTACATTGAACATAAAGGAATTATTCCCTTACGTTCAATGAAAAGCTATGCAACTATAGGTAACGCCCGCTGACAGAACGTTACTAAATTGGTCGGGCCAGCCAATTACATCTAAAATCACACATTGAAAGGGAATGTAAATCGTTTGAGAATGTTCCAATAACACTGCGGGGATGTTAAACTAAAATTATCGGTTTAGCCCAAGGCAATAAGGGACCGTATTTGTTAATAAGCTATGTCAATGTCGGTAAAACTTTAAGGCCGTATGCTATAGAAATAAATTATTATTTTTTGATCGCAAATATTTCTGGAATCATTTAGACGAAGTTTAGATTCATCTTGATTAATACTATGAACTTTGGAAATGTAAATGTGGAAATGTCCTTTGAGTATTTTCCAATAAAACTACGAAAATGTTAAACTACAATTATCGGTGTAGCCCTAGGCAATTAGGGACCGTATTTATTAATAAGCTGTGTCAATTCAGGTCTATAAAGCTTTACTCCTAATTTTAAACTAATTTATTGATCACAATTGTATACTTCAGGATTATTTAGACGAGGTTTAAATTCATATCTAACCTTTCTATGAAATTTGAGCATGTAGGTAAATCGTTTGAGAATGTTTCAATAACACTGCGGGGATGTTAAACTAAAATTATCGGTTTAGCCCAAGGCAATATGAGACCGTTTTTGTTAATAAGCTGTGTCGATTGAGTTCTATAAAACATTTAAAGCATATAGCAAGCTGTGCTATACAATAATGTAATTCTTTTTTGCATTGTTACAATTACAATTATTGGATTCATAGGATATTTCAAGGGCTTATTTAGACGAATTTTCTTTTATTTAAGTCAATTTATTTTGTGATTATGTCAGCTATTACGGATCTTAATATTAACAAAATAGCACAGAGTAAAAATTCTTTTAGAGAAAGAATTTATTTCTTAATTAAAAACTCAGTTACAAAAATATGCACAGGCAAAGCAACTCGCTGTCAAGTATTTAAATATTTTATTTAATGTCTGTAAAAGGATTTTCTGAAAAGTTTCTTTAACTAGCTATATTATAGTAGAGTAAATATTTTTACTCTCTGTCTTATTATTTTAACTAACAGGTAAAATAAGATAGCTCGAAGGTTTAATACGTGTTAATTTTGAAATTCATCTAAATCAGTTCATCCGTTTTGAGATAAACACAGATTTAGATAGAGATGGCTATTTTTACCAAGAAACCAAATATTATATCCACCTTATAGTGTGCCTAAATACAATCCATATTTTATAAAATAACATGCAATTTATGATATAATTTGTACGTAAAACAAATACCAGTTAAATCTTACTTACATATCGAATAAAACAGAATTTAGCATCTTTATAGATATCAATTATTTTGTTGATGAAATCGTGAACCACACATTATTACCTATTTATTATTTAATTTGCCATTTAATTCATAATAATAGTTTTTTTTGAATAAAACATACATAACATTGATATTTTTATGATTAAGGTCGACCAATTCATCACTGTACCATATTTCTGGAATCTATGTAAACTATCATTCAATGTATGTTTTGGCGTTAGCTGAATAAATAACATACAGATTATAAATTTTATTTATTTAAGCAATAAAATATAAAACCACCAAAAGCGGAACGATTTGCCATTTTTTTAGAACGCAAATATCAAAACCCCTATCAATATTTAGATCATTACAATACAAAATCACGCACAGCTAGTACCGTGTGCGCTAGTGCGGCCCCACGCATTCACCCTCGCGTTTCATTAAATACGTTTCCGCATATCACGCACAATGTCATTTCCTAACTAGGGATGTGCCATCGATATCGATAATTCATCTGTATCAGCTTGCCTGCCATATCATAAAAAAATCACTTTTTTTACTTTTGCTAACTAACAACTAACTACTTTGACTAACTACTATCACACGTTTACACTTCCTTACATAAATAGACACTAAATATACCAACGGCTTTAATAGGCACTTAATCTGACACTAAAACTGCACAAGTTTCTTGATAGACTATATTGTAACTTTTTGATGGAAATGCATTTTAAAAATATAGCAGTAAAGTAATAAACATTTCTTAATAAACTTTATTTACTTTACAACCGGTTTCGAAAAATCATCATCAGGTTGGAATAAATTTTTGCATATATATCCCATAAGTTGAATATGTATACTGTTAAGCCGTTCAGATTTCAGTTTTCTGCGAATTAGGAACAATATGTTGTGTATATTCCTCAAACTCTTTTACCCATAACGGTTCTTACAACAAATACGGCTGTCAAGTATAAGCATTCCATATTCAAAAAATAATTATATTTATCGATAAACATGAGAACATGCCCAGTATAACAGCTATGGGAAGCTATTTGCGGATTGAATCAAATCCACTGAATTGTAATATTACACGCTTCAAACTTTTGATTATAATAATAAGTTTTAATTGCTAGGGGTTTAATTATAACCTAAAATATAGTTACAAACCAAAATTTTACGTTTATAATGTGAATATGTTACTCCTATTACACCAATTATTTTCCTTCAAATATTTTAGGTTAGTTTTATTATTAATTTCATTTTAAAAATGCAATAATGTTAATTCCATTATTAACGTATAGGAAAAACAAAAAGATAATAGTATAAATCACAAACAATTTCACTAAAGCTTTCTCGGTAGTAATTTTCAAATTTAAATAAAATAGATAATGCCATTTAAGAAAACAAACACACGAAATTACTCCCATATTTATGGTAAAGTAAACTATGATTATATACACGCAATAGGAAATAGCTAGCGTTTTAGTAAACCACCCAAAACGTTTATCGTTCACATGATTATATTATTAAAATATTTACTATTCTATATTATATATTTGACCCGATTGGCGCAGTGGTTCAGGAATGGTCTATTGCGCCGGAGGGTGTGGGTTCGATCCCCACGAACAGAAAATCATGATGTGATGAACATTGTAATTTTCTGCTGTCTGGGTGTTAATTTATCTATAGTATTATATATATTTGTATTTACAAAAAAAAGTATGTTTAAGTATGTCTATCAGTTATCTAGTATCCATAGTACAAGTTTTGCTTAGTTTGGGACTAGATAGCGTTGTGTTAAATGTCAAAGAATATTTATTTATTATTATTATTTATTCTAATAAATAACAAAGAGATCCTATAGTATATTATCCTATTAATATAATGAATGTAAAAGTCCGTAGTTTTATTCAAACACAATGGGATAGTCAGTAACCTAGATAATATCCACGATCTTTCCTTGATTAACGCACATACAATCAGTCAAACAAAAAATATACTAATCATTAAGGTCTATAAACATTCATAATATTATGTATCCATACAGCAATTACTTTGGCTATAAAAACTTATTGTAAAACCCGGTTACTGTGTTATTACATGTAGTATAGATTTCAAAGATGGGTATAAATAAAACCACAATCCCATCAACTGGACCCTGAGACTCAATTAATCACCAGTCAATGACCACCCTTTGATTTCCCATAACACTATCCAATTAACAAACACACAACAGAATTTCTCAGCCCAACCCCAAAAATCCATGAGTCAACTGGGATACCTTCGTTACCCGTTACCATGGGAACGCCCAAACATTATCATCTCTACAATATCTTCGACAATTAGTAAAAGCTGAGAAATTTAAGATTCTACCCACATACATACACAAGACATAGACATAGACAAATATTTATTTGACAAGACAGGAATCCATCTTTAAGAGAGGTAGCTTGATTTTTGGCATGACCTTTTAGGTCATCAGTACAAATTCTCTAACAATGAAATACAAGAAGTGGCCAGTAATCCAGACCGTTAAATAGAATTAAATTTATAAAAAAATAAGTAAATAAGAATATGAATACATTTAATTAAACATTTGAGGTGATAAGTAAAGATAACAACGAGCATACCAATAATTTTATTGTAATTTTTATGATCGATACCGAAAGATATATAATAATTATTTTTCGCACAGAGTAATAATGCATCAGAGTCTATTCTTTAATTTCCCAAACCACTATCCAAAGAGGCGTGAATTACCGACAAGGATACTAACCTAACCCCAAAATTACACATGAGTCACTTAGACTACCTTCGTTACTATGGCAACGCCCAAACATTATCATCCCTCTATCTTCAACAATTAGCATCGAGGGCTGATCGGGTTTTACAATGCTTTTATGGTAACCAAATTGGCAGTTACACGCATTGGGAAATGTTTACAGTGCTGTTCCCAGCCACTTTATTGCTGGTGTATATCCCTCTTTATTTGCTGCGAGCTTAAATATAGGAATTATTTAAATAAAATCAGATAAGTATTTGCAGTAAAGTTTAGGGTCAACCGTAATAAGCTACGGTAGATAATCCACTAAAGTAATATTCGGTAAGTGTATGCAGTTTGTTAAATTTGCTTATTTACACAAATATTATAAAAAGGAAAACTTTTTTTGTTTGGTTGTAATGAATAGGCACAAAAACTACCGACTGATTTTCAAAATTCTTTCACCATTCGAAAGCTTCATTATCTACGAGTAACATATGCTATATAACATTATGCTACGAGAGCTAAGCCGCGCGGAACTACTAGTTAAATTGATATTCATCGTACCTAGTGCAATTAATCAATTGTACAAAAAAATAAATAAACTATCAATAAATTATAACAATACTGTTTCATCATTCAAAATCTCCTTTCAAGCAACATAAAGGAAGAATATTTTCAACAAAATACACGCCTAATAATCCACACATACAGAACAGGAAAAGAACAAATAAATCTCAAAGCCAAAACATCAAACAGGCGTTTGTAAATAAAGGGGCAGAATTTTATAAGCCGTAAGCTTTTATATCAGGAGTGAGTCACGTAGAAGACAGTTTTAATGTTAATCAAAGACCACCAAAGGTGTTCGTATCCGATCGCTAAATCAATTTTATTTAACAAAAGCCACCGTACATCCGGAAAAGTTGTGAACCAAGCCTATCCCACTTTGGGACCGGTCCTCCGTTTGACTAACATAGTAATTCTTATGAACTTCAAACAATTTCGGTACAGTACACTCTTGTTTGGTTACGTCTTATTTTCTCCGTGTGTTTGCAGTTAGTCCATACTGCAGTTGCTATTCTACTAATGATTGAATTGTGTTGTGTACATATATTATTTATATTTTAGTGTGAATTTAACTCCAATATGATATATGCATGATAGGGTGAGAACGTGTCAAAAGTGACATCTCAGAGTGTAGATTATGCAATCCAAATATCAATCAAATCAAGCAAGTAATGCAATAACCAATATTCGGAAATATTTCTATAAAATTTGTATTTTAAGACAGCAGCCAATAAGCAAATAGCAGTGTAATTAAGAGTTACCTCATGCTTAATACTTAGGGACACCCGTAATTTTAAAAGTCGCAGTCGGTCGTTTTTGGAGAGGAAGAGGACAGAAATGGATCAGATATTTTTATGTAGGAGTATTTTAATCGAAGTCCTAAAACCTGAATGAAATTAAGTATCGTATATTAATGAGGAAATTATATGTGAATATTTATGATTCAGCAAATTACAAATATTTAAATAATTTACATCGTAATCTAGCTGTAAATATTTTATAAGCGTTTCATGACTTTATAAGTGCAATTTGTATTAACACCTTAATGTTTATTCTTCGTAATTATCACTTCGCCACGGTGGAAGACTAATCAAATTTTACATGATTCTACATTTCTCGAGTGCAATAAATTCGTGTGGGTATAGCATTTATGTGTTACAAATTAGTGTCGTAAATCGTGTGGGTTTTTTATTGCACCAATCATTCATGTAAATGTGTATTTTCTTTGGAATCTTGAATTTTTTCACGCAAACAAACGAAGGTTGTCTATGTTTTTATGATTACTGGTAAATGAGGTGGGTTGTTTAAATGACCTCCGTATTAAAAGCCTTGCCAAAATGTTATAAAGATAGTTGAAGAGGAACTATCATCGATTTCATGAAAAATGGGAGATGGTCGGAGAAAAAAACACGCTTTATGCGGATCCTTCATCGATCCAAGTTTACTAATAATAAGAATGTGCGTTGAAGTCAATTACAGAACATAACTAACAAACAACAGAAGCAATGTCTCAATTCAACACCTAATTTATCAATTTAAAACAAACATAACTCACCCAAAACATAAGTTCAAATAAAGACAATAACCACATGACTAATTCCATACAAACAGACGCAATACGGAACGAGTTCTATTATATTTGCCATACAAATGAATACATTCCGACACAATGAGAGTTCCATTTGACCGTTCTGTTTGCCCAGACAATTCCCGCCTGTGCCACCGCAGGAGCTCCTGCGTTTTATGACTACCTGGTAACCAAATATATTTGAGAGCCTGCTAATGTTGGTAAAGCTTTACTTATATCGTATTTTATAAAGATAGTAAGTAAGATTAACTACGTTATTTCAAGGTCTGGATTTACTTTAACAATTATAAAAAAAATGTTACAAAGTTATTTATATAAATGACTAGCGACCTGCCCTGGATCAAACGAGTGCAATGTTGATACTACATACACTAAAAACTGTGAACATTGTATAAAATAATTAGTACATTATTTTGATAAATCTCGTAGGGTTCAGCCAGCGTTTGGAATGAAAGCGGAAAAAAATAATAATCAACGACATTGCATTAGAAACCTTAAAAATAATATTTCTCCGTTATTTATTGGATGTTGTTACTCTTGAATCACTCGTTCTAATAAAAATCCGCCTCAAAATCCGTTGCGAAGTTTTAAAGATTTAAGCATATAAAGGGACAGAGAAAGCTTTATTTTGTACTATGTAGTGATTGTAATATTCAGAGGAACTATGACATTGCACTTTCTGGACGAGTACTATCTTAAATAAACACACCGAGACAATGATACTTCCTCTTGACCGAACTGTTTACCCAGACACTAATATTTCCACTTGAGCTACCTAAGGAACTGCCTGCGTTTTATGACTACCTGGTAACCAAATATATTTGAGTGCTTGCTAATATTTAATGAACGAAACTTAGCTAAGATGACGTTACATTTACGATTTGAAATAACACTGAGAATCATTAGAAAAATGAAAAGTATTTTTGTGATTGTAATGTCAATTTAGGGTATTTAAAATATTGAATTAGTATCTTTCTAACATACATAATATTAAAATATGTTTTAAATGAATATATTGCAACACAATGAGACCCTCTTGACTGAGCTATTTGACCAGACACTAATATTTCTAGCTACCACACGACTGCCTGCATTTTATGACTACCTGGTAATCAAATATATGTTCAAGTGATTGCAAACAAAACTTAATTCATGGAACTATCTTATTTTACGAAGATACTGCAAAGCTTATGCGTTGTATTTCGACACAAAAATAATAATTATAAACTATTTCATTTTTTAAAATCTTTGCACTTTTCGGGCTGGATAACCAGGCAGTAACATAAAGTGAAATCCCACTAATATTATAAATGCGAAAGTTTGTGAGAATGTATGTACATATAATATGTTTGTTACTCTTTCACGCAAACATTTCTGAACGGATTTGGATGAAACTCGGTATACATGTAGGCAAAGATCCAGAATAACACATAGGCTACTTTCAACCCCGGTGGTCCCACGGTATCAGTTGTTGCGCAGGTCACACCACATAGTTATAGTATAATATATAAGGATTCAAAAATCCACAATGTCTTTCAAAAATACTGTTGTTCAACTCATAAAGAAATATCCAATCCGATTCCAATTAAAAAGTTAACAGTTTGAACTCAATAATCTTGACGTCTTTTTAAGTGTTAAGTGATCTAGTTGGAGTTTAAAACAAAGTTGTTGATACAAGTTATAAAAGTGAGCCAGGTACAATTACCGGCTTCGAGTAATTTGTTATACCATCGGTTAATTTAGTGGATATGTTGTAGTAATTAATACTAAGGCAATTTGTATTTTCGATTTATGATTATTAAAAAAATCTTGTTAAAACACCCGTTATAAATCGACTCTAGAAATGTGTTTGATATATGATATGTTATGATAGATATTTTACATGAAATTTTGTTTTTTGTATAATATTATATCCAACACTCACAATTAAAAACATAGCATTTAAGAAAAATCTAATGTTATAAATAAAAAATTTATAATATTTCTCATGCAAAAGCTACAGAACTTTGCATTATAGGCTAAATTTTAAAACGATAGTCGATAATAACAAGTTTAAATTTACCATAATGACTGGCTATAAAACAAAAAAGTCTGACGATTGAAATTTTTATACACCGTTTGACTAATATTTACCGTATACATTTATGTTCAGTACAATTTACTACCCTACAATCCCTACTCAAACACCCCAGAATTCTTAGACTTGGCAACAATTTCAATTGAATGCTAATTACACAAGTTCCCAATGTTTAATTACTACTAAAATTACAGTCCCTGCATAAGCATTTACATTTAATAGCTTGATAACTGCGCAAACTTCGTCTAAACTGTATCATTTTGGTTTGGGATAGACCGCTATAGTTTTAATTGTTACCCAGTAATGGACCATGATATGCATTTAATGCACACTTTGAGTTAAACTATTCATAACTGTTCTAAACTTGTGCTCAATTTTATTGTTATACAAATATACGATTACAGCTTGACTGTCCTCATTTAGTACAAATGAGGTTTATTTTTATATTAGTAAGTAAGGAAGTTAATGCAAATAACCGTCATTCGCGAACACCAAAATTGCCATGCATGTTTCGACCATCGGAACAGAAAGGAGGTTAAATTGTAAACGTAATAGAAATTTTCGCCAAAAAATAGAACCGACTTCCTCGCTCTACAAAGCAGAAATAAACTTTTATATATATCATTTTTGTTGATCATCTATACAAAGTCGGTGTCTTTATCTATTTTCAATTTAACAAGATTTTGCACAGACTTTGTATAGATGATCAATAAAAATGATTGTATATATAAAAGTTTATTTCTACTTTTTAGAGCAAGGAAGTCGGTTCTATTTTTTGGCGAAAATTTTTATTTATCAGTTTTTAGTGTCCTGGGTTGGAGAGGTGTCCTGAGAAAGGTAATCACATCATCTAGTCACAATTCAGTTGACATATTCATCATTAAACCTTAACCGCAGAGCTTATTCCGTTGATTTTCGAGGAGTTCCCTGGAATATCTTTCACATGGATGGCCAGACCTAAACCAAATTTCAGAATAGAACGGTTACAAACCACTTACACTATTCATACAAGAAAATTAAATTATTTACAAAATCAAAATTATAAACATAAGATTTTAGTCATACCCGCACAGCTCGCAGAACTAAATAAAAATAATGTGAAAGGCAAATTAGTTTGTAATAGTTAGGTATAATAAAATAATGGTCGACGTTGTACAAAAGGAACTTCATATTCGAAGCAGAATAACATTCTAAAAACAGGCGGAATCAAATGTTAAAAAAACAAGATGTTCTCGGTTACTACAGTTCCAACATTTGAGTTCGTACGAGCATAATATTATTATTCCTTACCGTCCCTCAGAGCTCAGGGTGAGCTATTACTCATTTCAGAGGCTTTTTTATTGCTAGATGTGAAAAATGCCAGAATTTTCATCCGCTTCTCAAAGTGGCTGGATTAATTCAGAAGGCACTTATATCAAATTGGATTTCGAGCGACTGCCACTCGCGTCGTTCCTTTCCTTTTGACCGTCCGAGTTTCTATTGGCTCATCTTCAACGTCAATTATGTATCGCTTGATCTTTCAGCATTGATTGCAAGGAAAATGTTGCGAATCCGTAATCAAAGTCGATTCAATCCTTTTATATACGTATGTATTTTAAATTGGGGCGATCGAGGGATTATTTAGATGGTGTTAGTCTTGTTGTCGAATTGATACGAAATACTAAATTTTGTCTTTAATATATAATTTCTAACACTTTATTGTACAAGTTATATTCAACAAGACAACATTAAGATATATTATGATATACCTTCTTATATATTGCTTTTTAGCAATAAAGCCCGTTTTATCACTAATAAGCAATATCTCCCAGGCCATTGGTAGGACAAGATATGTGAGAAGGAACGTAATATCTAG
The DNA here is from genome assembly GCA_001586405.1 of Phoebis sennae. Classification (NCBI taxonomy): domain Eukaryota; kingdom Metazoa; phylum Arthropoda; class Insecta; order Lepidoptera; family Pieridae; genus Phoebis; species Phoebis sennae. The sequence continues at coordinate 459,562 of LQNK01001100.1, read as the reverse complement.
GATAGGATGAGTAAATAAAAGATTATATAGATATATCAAACATTATGATGTTAGATCGACTAAAAGAATTCATTTTCAACAAAAAACAAAACCCTCAAAGCTACAACTTTTAAAACAATCTAGTAACACGTAGGTTTCCGTATACGATAGCAAAATAACCCAATTGCGGGGAATCCGCAGCAAATAGTGTTCATTAAACGTTAACTACCTAATAAACTTTCTAAACAGACTTCAGGCTGAACATTACCAGCGTTGTGCTGCGTCCAATTAAAGTTTACATGCAACGGTTGACTCTAAAATTACTTCTATGTGATCGAAGTATTTTGCAACTACACCATGGTTCCACGCGAATTGTGAACTTTTAACAGTACTGTGGTTGTGTGGATAGTATGCCATTACTGTTAGTTAGTATGGAACCGAGTTCTTTTACATCACCTATTTGCACCTAAAAGGTCTATTAAAGAAATGTTTATATGTAATCTATGTATTTTATTATCCTTGTAATTTAAATATTATACAATAAATAGCGGATACACCGCGCCATAATTAACTTTTATAAGTATTTTTTTCATATAGTTTTCTTCTTAAAACCCTCGATGAATGTTGATATCTATGCTACTTGTTTACCCTGAAGCAACGTTACTACCGCAGTACAAAAAACATTTTATCTAATCGTAAATGAGATCACATCCGCGAACACCATTAACACACGATTTTCTTAACATTTGTCTCGTGTAAGATAGGTTTACATCCAATGTAATCTTGCCTTTTGTTTCAGTGCTTCCACGGAACGCGCTGCGTACACCTGGTTGCCTGACACCAGGATCGAGTTCTCCTCCCCATACAGTCGCAGACAGAGTTCCACGTCCACGGTCTACGAGAGTGACTGATGGTGCGACTCCTTCGACCAGCTCGAAGAAGCATTGTTATAGACTTTTGTGCGCAACTATACATCGATACGATAGCTTAGCTGTATATAGTTTAGGTAAGATGAAATTGATGTGACGTGTTTTTTACTGCTAATAAGCAAAAGATCTGGCATATTCTAAACATTTCGTAACTGTAAAGTTTAGGTTTGAATTTTAGAAATAGACGAATAGTTTCCCTGTTAACACCATACTAGTCATTTAGTTTTACTTTGTTAACTCTAATCTAAGTTGATAACAATGTATTTATTCGATGCAGTTCCAAAATAGACTATTTGAAACTTTACCTTATAAAACTTAGTTTAGAGGCGAATTACTATATGGTGATGATCACAGTGTATACAAAATTAATAAACACAAAGACATTTGTATATGATTGTACTTTAATCCCTTCTCATAATTACTTATTCAAGAATATCTATAACATACAAAATTATCATTGTAATATCTTAAAAAATCTTCCATGTTAGTATGAAGTAAGGAAATTTCAACAGATGTTAAAATATGAGTACTAAATTCACGTCAGAAGTGGAATCTTTCTAACATTTTTGCTCATAAATTTGCTAATATTCCCGCATTTACCGAGATGGGAGCGTAAAACTTCTTAGTTACAGAAAATGAATATTTATGACCTACAAGTATAGCCCATTTATGGGCGAAGTTAAAATGTATTCTATTGACTTATTGGTACTGTATCAATGTAAATCTTAAGCCGTAACTTTTCTTTTTTCTTCGATAACAGTATAATTAATGGTAACTCAGACTCTATTTTATCGAAGTTTCCTATTCCCGTAAATTATATCCGAGATAGTTTAGTCCGTATATTGTTACGAAATTTTACCCATTTCTTAAAATTCCTTGTTATCTCTTCTCTCTTGTAGCTTATAATATATAAATACTTTCAGAAACTTCTTGCCTATAACGACATTTTAGGCGGACGAATATTAAATATAACATACACATTGTTTTATTATGAACTTATTCTTTAAAACGTGCAATAAAATTTAAAAAAAATCACGTTTTGAAATGATATATCCGTGATATTTTTATGATTGTACAATATAAGATTAAAATTTTTAGCTACAATAATCGACTATAAAAAAATTCACGTCTCCAAAGTATGAGAATGATATTACAACGTACCTATGTTTTCTAGTTCATTTAAATATCCTTCTATAATAAGCACATAAAAACCAATAAGAGAACCTATGATAAAGTAATAAAAATCCTAATAATATTGTATTTAATATACCTACTATGTTAAGAATTAGATAGAAAAATAAATAATTTGCTGTGATTTCATTTCAAAAAAAAATTATCCGCTGGGTTAAAATATTTGGTATACGTATAAAAGCGTATAAAAGGAATTGTATAGTTTAACTAGACATAAGTATTACTATAAAAATATCTATATTTATAAGATTTATTTTTGTAATATAGAATGCCTCGGGTTTCAAAACACACGATACTTAGTATGTAATTGTTAAATTGTACAAAATCTATGTTATGTACATATAAACCAAATTCATGTATAAATTCCCTTTGTTACTATTATTTTTTAATTGTAAGTGTTTGCTACATACAACTTCCATTCCGATTTTAATGCGTTTATCATTTAAATTATCTCATTTATAATAATCGCAATATATCGTTTTTTATTCAAGAAAGCAATATAGTTACATTTGCGACGTACCGTAACACTCACTTAGTATAATATGAAAATTAAATACTACATATTCCTCCTTAATTTAAATATATTTAACATGTTTCGAGTATAACTCTATCTATGTAAAATTTTTAACATAATTCCTAAATATATCGATAATTTATTCCTACTTTATAATTTTGATTCCATGACGAATTGTACTTGTCAATCTAACATTTTGTATAATTTTCAATAAAGTCATATTAATATAATGCTGTTGTTTTCATTTATATTTACACTAGCTTTCCGCCCGCGGCTTCGCACGCGTGGGCTACTAATTTCTGTATTTTTAGAGGAGCACAACAAAAGTTTAAAAAAATTACGATCGCAGGTCCAGTGATATATGCGCGTGTCTATAGTTTTTTTAATAATTTTCTATGGAAATAGATTTGACCAAAATCTCACAGAGCGCGCGCCTCTTTAAAAATACAGAAAATAAAAGTCCACGCGAGCGAAGCCGCGGGCAGAGAGTTAGTTATTTTTTTAAGATTCATTGAGTGTTTTAACGTCTTAATCTATAAGTTAAGAGTATAAAAAAGCATGTCCGCTACTCAACCAAAATCTCACAATCACGTGGTATGACATTTTCACGACTTTAGGAGCGTATATCTCAAAAAATATTTACTTAAGCAAAAAACGCATTTAGAAACCTCTATTTCATTTTTAAAGACCTATCCAATGATACCTCATTTAATGATGTACTCGTATATTTATTTCTTTACCCTCCATTTACATGTATGGGAAGCCACCCCTAAATATATTTTTTTTCAAATAAAATGTAGCCTATAATTTGCACCTAATCATGATCTATCAACATGTGAAGATTTATCAAAATCTGCCAGGTGGTTATTGCGTGATTGACGAACATACAAACAGATAAACAGACAAACAGACAAACAGAAAAAAATTTTTTTAACCATGGTTTTGGTATCTATAGAACATATATATTGCATACCAATTACTCTTTTTGAAAAATATTTAATGTACAGAAATGGTTCGGTTACTGTTTTATTATATGTATAGATTACTCTTTTTGAAAAATATTTAATGTACAGAAATGGTTCGGTTACTGTTTTATTATATGTATAGATAACAAAAGCTAGCACTGAAGTGGGAGTATCATCTAATGTAATGCGATAGCTGTGTTGATTGGTTGGATTTTCTCGAGATTTCCTTGTCTCTTGGTAAAAAGAGAGGGACAAAAATAATATACAAAAAAACCTTTTGTCGATACATTCCTACATAATATAATATATTCACCTGATAGTATGTGACTACCGCAGCCCATGAAGCCAACCAACAACAGATTATTCCAGGTGCTTTTTGTTAATAGGAGAGGGTGAAATGAGACAAGGAAGGGAATTAAATAGAGGAAAAGGACAAGGAGCGAATTGGGAGGGGGATCTACGCCTTTACAGCCCCCACTCACTGTACAAAACTCAGTTTGATACTGCTTCACGCAGATCGTCCTTAAGGACGTGAGACAAGATTTTTGATTATTGGACTATTTTCAAGTAGCAGGCACCTTTATTACCCATTGTTATAACAATATTTGTTATCTACACTAATATTATAGAGAGGAAAACTTTGTTTCTAATGAATAGGCTAAAAAAGTACTGGACTGATTTTAAGAATTATTTCACCATTCGAATGCTACATTATTCACGAGTAACATAGGCTATATGTTATAGGACATAGACTGTATAAAACATTATACTACGGGAGCGAAGCGGCGTGGATCCACTAGTGTTAAATATTTAAAAAGGTAAGCCCTAACAAACGAGGAAACAGATTAACTCCTCAATTCTACGTGTCCAATTATAGAACTGATAACCACGGCTGTATCAATACAAACTTTTAAAACGTGTCCAATCCAATGCAAAGGATTTTTTAGACCACACGTTAATGAATCCGTATTCCGTACCTCAAGCAGGCGTGGAATTAAATCAGCTGTCACATTAGTTCGAAGTTTTTTATCGTGTTTAATACAATTGTACCGCGTTAATTGTCGGAGTTTTTTAGTTACTATAGAACGCGAATTCGGAACGAATCGATCGACGCATTTTGTAATACGGGAGCCGTGGGTCGAATTGGATGGGATTATGCAATGGGGAAACATTTGAACGGAATAAAATTTCACATGTAAAGTTATAACAAGTTCAAACTAAGCACTTGATTATTATAGATATTTATTTTCTGAAAGAGATGACGCTGCGGCCAGGTCTTAAATTTATTTATCTGAATCGGGCAACAGCACTTCGTATAGTAAAAATATCTGAAATAGTGCATGATTGATTGCTATACTTCTCTTGTTTATTGTACTAGTAAGGATAAAGCATAATATTTTATATGTTTTAGCTATAGATAAAGTGTTTTTTTTAAGAAAAGGAAATCGAGTAGGAGACGGTTAATTGATAGACAGAGGTAATACAATCAATGTTATAACAAAAAAGAGAGAGATTCGTTATTCGGCCGTCTTGTTTTTATGTATGTTACCGCACATCTCCACTATTTATGGACCGATTTGAAAAATTATTTTTGTATTCGAAAAAGTAGAGCGCCTGTGTGGCCTCATAGAAATTTGGTTTAAGTCTGATCATCCATGTGGAACATATTGCAGGGAACTCCTTGAAAATCAACAGAATAAGCTCTGCGGATAAGTTTTAATGATGTATGTACCTAAACTCTAGACCGTATTGTATTGTAGCTATGATCTGAAAGGTTATTAGGTCAAAAAATTTAATAATAATAACTTTTTGCCAAAAAATAGAACCAACTTACTCCCATTTAGAAGCAGAATATAACTTTTATTTCACAAAATCTTGTTAAATTAAAAATAGTAAAAGTCACCGACTTTGAATATATTTCAAAACTTAACAATATAGAACTAAGTTGAACGATTTTCCTCTATGATATGTTATTCAAACCGCCGAAAAACTTAATAGGACGTCAACGGGAAAATAATTTTTATTAATTTACATACTTTATACCTTGTATTGATGATTGATCCTTCTTGATGAAATTGCATATTATTTTTATTTAAATATATGAATAATTATTATAATGGCACCATATTGTATGAAGCGTTTCAATCAGCAGTCATGGTCACGGAGCGTATTAAAAGTTCCTAAGTTAGAGTTATTCGATTGCATCGGAAGTTCTGCCATTAACGCGGTTTGCTTTGAAATCTTGTTTTCGAGTTAAGCTTTGATAATAGGCGTTGTTTTTACAAAAAATAAAATAAATTTTAGGAAAATCGATTTTAAATAAAACATAATAAATATCATGAAAAATAAAAATATTCATTAAGAATTTAAATAAAAAATCCGTGAATACATGATGTAAATATGTATGTGCTGAAAAGCTGTAGAGTTTTGTTTGTTTGCTTGTGAAATACTATAATCTCAGGAACTATTAAACCGAACTGAAAAAATCTTTTTGTGTTATAATAACAATCATATTGTGTCAAACAAACTTATAATAAGTGTTTTAAATCAAAATACATATTAATAAGATAACATTGAATAAAATATTTTAAAGGATTTCAAATGCAATTTAATACACATTAATTTACCTACATTAACCCGACGTTTCTATTTAACATGCAAAATACTCGCTTTAAATAAGTGTTTTAAACCGTCAAAATTACATAAAAATACATATCAATAAGATAACATTAAATAAAATACTTTAAAGGATTTCAAATGCAATTTAATACACATTAATTTACCTACATTAACCCGACGTTTCTATTTAACATGCAAAGTACTCGCTTAAAATAAGTGTTTTAAACCGTCAAAATTACATAAAAATACATATCAATAAGATAACATTAAATAAAATACTCTTTAAAGGATTTCAAACGCGATTTATTACACATTAATTTACCGACACTATTACCCGACGTTTGGACGTTAAAATCCTTTGAGTATTTTACTTAACATGGAAATTACTTGCGTTAAAACAAACACAAGAAATACTATGACAGATCATGGTTAGATAGGCCATTAATAAGAAAGGCTATACATTATGTTATATAGGAATCCACGTTGAACAGCTAGTTTCTAACAGAACTCAACAAAACTACACAACCCCATTGAATATTTACATAATTAACTCCACCCAATTAAGGCATCCGTTCACCTCTAAGATGTAAACAGGAGCCACATAATGGACTATTAAAACCACATTAAATTTAATTAAACTGATAACTGGGGAATCGATAACTATTGCATAATGGGAGATAAATATTTTAATGTTGTTTGAAATCATGTATATCTAACCTAGCTAGTCACAACCGCTATTTTTAACTCACCTAAAAAAAGAAGGTTCTCAAATCGACCACATTATTTTTTATGTATGTTATAATTTGGAAAATTTTAGTACCATAGAAACTGGGTTCAAGTCTGATTATTTATATGGAAGATATCTCACGAAACTCTAAGACTAAACAATGACTAACTCTGAGACTAAATAATGATTAACTCTGATGTGATAATCATTTACAGGTCACTTAAAATGGAAATAATAACATTTTGCCAAAAATCACCTATTTTTCGGTTTCAAACAATCAAAGTAACTTGATGTTCGTAAATTGCATATACAAATCTTAATATCACACAACTATATAAAACAAATACGCGTTTTACAAGCCAGGTCAAAAAAATTCAAGTCATTGTTTGCTAACATCAAAGTCGATTTTAACGGTAGTATGCAATATATTTGATCAATCAGACCTACCAGGGTTACGTCGGACATCAATTCTCACGCCAGAGTCAATAACTCGTACATTTTGTAAATAAACCTCAACAATAGACAAACACGTGAAATAATGTTTCACAAACTACGTAACTTCGACCTTATCACGACTACAAAAGACCTACTACCTTCACATTAAAATTTCAAACTCCGTGTTGACTTTGCCTTCGTAAACACTGATAGAAAATTCAAAAGTGGGAACCAGTTAAGACGAAACAGTGAATATGTTAATTCCTCACGAATAAAATCCAAAATAACTCTCACATAGTCGGATAAAGTTATAAATATTTCAGATGTAAATGTGGTTATTTTCGTAACGGCTTAAACGACAATAATCCGTTCAAATGTTTGGAATATACCGCAAATCTGTGTGATGCAGCTGGAAACGTCTTTTAAGAAGTTAATCCTCTTTTTATTCAGTGGAAATACGCCTACGGATCGTTTGTACGCTATTTTATGAGCTTTTAAGTGACTACTGATTATGGGATCTCGGAATGAAATGCCACTTATAATATTAACGTTGGGAATATGTTTAAATGGTTCTGCTATTTGATGAAATAAATCCGCATGTAATGTCGTATAAGCTGGAATAAGACTGAGTAATAATATAACTTCATAATACTAAATTGTAGCACCTAATTATCATGTACTTTGTATACACTTTATGTGAGTAAATGTTATGATATTTCATTTTATTTTTTAGTTTTAGCAGTTTAGGTTTTTCTTTCGTTATTTGATTATCAACAATATACAGTTTCAATTAGAAAATGAAATGTCTTCACAATTACTACTTTGTAAAAATAAAATTATATTTTCTATAATACTAAATATTATGTGGGTTTTTTTTTTTTTTGGATTTTTATAAGTATTTTCTACGATGAAAGCAATCGTAAGTAAAAATCACATATTGAACGTAAGATATTTTAAAAGTTAAGGAAATATTGGTAACATACCATTAACTTTAGTAACATTTTGTCTACACTAATATTATAAAGAGGAAATATTTGTTTGTTTGGTAGTAATGAATAGGGTTAAAAAACTGAACCGATTGTAAAAACTAAAAATTCTTTCACCATTCGAAAGCTACATTATCCACGAGTAACATAGGCTATATACATAGGTACCATTATACTACGGGAGCGAAGCCACGCGAATCAGTTAGTAAAACATAAACACAAATTACGTAAAGTTACAATTCATATCCATTACGCATGCAAACTGCGCAACGATGATAATTTAACTTTTATTTGGTGCAATAAATACTTCATTTCGATTGTCAGCTTAGCGTCAGTCGGCTTTGAAAATTAACCACAATGCATTACGTCAGTGTCATACGACCAATTAACGCTACTGCAAGTGTGAAATATTTTAATGAAATCACAGACGCAATGTGACCTATTCAATACTTTTTGTACTCCTTTTAATATAATCCAAGGAAAGCCAGTTTTTTGTACAAATCAATCATATAAAAAAGATAAGAAAAGGTTTAAGTCGTGGTACTAACAAAGCGTTATAGTTACATTTTAATTATTATTATTTAAGTATACCCTAGTACAGCAATTGAGTCCTTCACTTGTCAAGAAAATCATTATCCAAAAAAAAACGGTCGAATTGAGAACCTCCTTTTTTTTGAAGTCGGTTAAAAAGAAAGTGATTACGTTGAGAGAATACGAGTAAATATAATTTATTTTTATTATACTTCAATAATAATCCGAAAGTCAAAATAATTTGTTGGCACGTCGTTTTAGAAAACATTGGTACGGGGATTCATAAATGTTGCCATCCCTCTAATATTTCATTTAACGCAAATATCATCACCAAGAACACAGATTAGAGAATAAGAGGCAGATGGAGTGTTCCGAAGACTCGAGTGACGCTAACTACACGTACGTACAAATGCATCTGTGTGAGTAAAATTTAAAAATTACGAAGCCCTCGTGACGTGTTGTGTCAAACTAGACAAAAATTTTTGTATTTGCTTTTAAATTTTGTATTTCTTTTTCGGCGTCACTCGTGTCTTCGGCGCACTCCAACTGCCTTTTATTCTCAAATCTGTGACTAAGAAATAAATATTATTACTAATTTTCTATTTATTTTCTAAACAAATACGTGTTTTAAAACTCTTATATCCAACGCGTCCTTAATCCCCATTCAGAATGGATTACGGCAAATCCTTACCATAAACTCATGTAACATTTGTTAAGACCATCTTAACCAAATGTAGAACAAATTATTACCACCATATCCGATATTCAAAGAGCAATTAATATAAAATCGCGTACAATATGGCGCAATATTCACTTTACTGATCCTTTACCGTAAAAGGAACATCAAAGAATTCCAGTACTCCTACAAATGAGGCTTTTACTTAGTACAGTCGGTATAAAACATTAAAACTCTAACTCGATTTTTATTATACAGATTGTTGTTTGTGGAACGCTAGTGAAGT
>LQNK01001100.1:421709-449128 GCA_001586405.1 Phoebis sennae | reverse complement strand
ATGATCGCAGGCAATAGTCCTGAACTTTGCTACATTTTAATTTCGAAATATTCGATCCATTATTACTAATAATATTAGTGATCTCGCGAAGCCATTTGGCCTATGGCGGGCTCTTAATGTTTTTTTATTATTTTAGAACTCTTATTTAATGAAATTGTTTATGTTATTTAATTTAGCTCTAATTTTAATTCAACAAATATCGCATTCAGATTTCAGTGCTTATACTTAAATTAGTTATACATTACGTTCTAAATTATTTGTATCATATATTGTTTGTTTCAATGTATTAACTGTGAATCAACCAATAAAATAAATAAATAAATTAAAAATACTGAGATGGCCGGGCGATTGTATAACTCTATACAAAATTTTTGATACATACATACTCATGTGTATGTATCAAAAATTTTGTCCGACGATACCTTAAGTATTGTTAATCCTGACTAAACTTCATTGGCAAATAGTTTAGACGAAAGAAATGTCAAGTTAGTAAATGGACCAAATTGGTATTAGTAACAAAATTAGGGGTGTCAAATAGGTGAATGTTTGTCCGAGGATATCTGGAGTAAGGTTTATCCGATCTTGATAAATAGTTTGGACAAAGAAAAATCTTGAGTACCAAAGCGTATCTTAATCTTGAGTACAGAAATCGGTATAGAGTAACAAACATGGGAGGGGGGGGGTTGAAAAGGCGATATTTAAATCNNNNTTTTTCACGTGTGTGTGTGTGGTATCAAATGAAAGGTCTTGATTTATACATTACAACGCTAGGTCTAGTTCAAGACGAGCCTCTAGTATTTACACTTACGTATTATTTTTCCATTCCTTACTTATATGTCTCAGTGTACACATTGCCACCTGATTCTGATAGCCGCTAACTGCATACCGCCGCCGACGCAGGCCGCATTCAAATCAGAGCGAGATAAATCACTTCGCACAACCGTGCTTTATTTAATGCATGTCTACGTATGCTTGTCGGTCGAATTTATTTGTATCACGTGAAATTGTGCATTGGTTAAAGGATGCTTGAAATATACAGATCTTGTATATTTTTGTTAAGTAGTGCTATTTTAAATATTTTGATATTTAAATTTCGATGAGTAATAAATCACCATTAAGTTTGTATTGACAAGATTTCACACGTAAATAATTATAAAAAATGTATACCTTTAAAGCAATTTGCGTCCTATAGTGCCAGAAAAATCACAGGTTGACCCCACATAGGGTTTTCTTGTGGGTTGACTAAATTAGTAAAAATCTGGTCCATTGTTAATAGAGTGGTTTTCGAATTGTGTGCTATAATAATTAGAATTATAATTAGATTGATACTTAGTATAAAATGTTATTTTTTTACAATAAAAATGAAATATAAAACATTGGGCGAGGTCAACATTTTTGAAAAAACTACAAAATCCTCAATATCCCAAAAACAGTGATATTTTCGTATTACTTATATTGGTTTTTTTGATAGATTATTAGCTCCGCTATCATCCCCCAAGAGATGCTTCACTCATTACGGGACACCCTGTATAAATTTGAAGTTGAAATTTGAATGCCTGATGAGTATACAACCTTTATTACATGTAATATGTAACTATACAGAAATACATAAGAATTTATTTACATGCAGTTCACATATTCCATAGTCAATTTTTGTACATTACATATTCTTCAAAACAAAAGTCTTAAAGTCATAAAAAAATAATACTGCTTTAAAAATCCATAAGTATAAACCTTTGTAGAGCGACGCCGCAGGTGGAAAGCTAGTAAGGTAATACACACAAAACATAACTCTTATTAAAATCATAACCATAATCGACTTCCTTTACAAACACTCCAATACATTTGCTATGATACGTCACGCCCTCACATTGTATGTAAAACCGAAGGCTTGTTCCTATATCGCGCCTACATGGCATGGGACGGACCTCTTTTGGTAGGATTGCTATAGCAATATATAACTAGATCGGTTTTTCAACCTTATTGAATAATTTAGTTCAATGGGAGCCAACTATGAATCATTTTTTAATGTATGTTGTATTCTTGATGTATATTCATTTTATTACAATATTTTTACGGTAGTACTTTTTATTTTTCCCTGTAGATGTATTAATTTGACATACCGTTTTATTGGTTTCACTGCTATCACTGCTAATGCTCACTATATTGGAACCATATTTTATCAATGAAGAATGAAGAAATAACTGAATGCTTCAAACTGACAAAAATATAGAAGGACCAAAGCCAAAAAGAAGGATCAACAGTTTGATATGGAAATCACGCCATGCTGTTTTCGTCCGAGAGCTGGGACCATTTTTGGGGAGGTGTTTGAGGCAAACTGAACATTTGTATGATATCTCTTCTATATACCCTGACATGGATCTGCAGACCTGGCTGGTGAGTAACGCGGCTAAACTAAATAAACCCAATTTTTTTAAATATATTTATTTTTATGGATGTTACATTACACAGAGGAGATAAAGTAAATAGCGATTTACGTTTATTTTATAATGAACATTCATGTCTTGGTGTATGACAACAATCAACGGTGAATGACCGAAATCATCAAGAAAAAAATAAAATTTAACGGTCATTCACCATGATCTTGGTGGATGTTAGAAGGCACCAGTGAATCTTAACATACGCTGCATTTCGGACACACACGGTTTTATAAACACTAGTCCATGTAGAAGAATCGTGAAACGTACACGTGTATTTAAGTTCTATAATATTAATTTGATAAATAATAAATCGCAAACTGACCTCTGAAACACGCGCCAATACTTAATCAATTACGAGCGATGCAGGCCATTGTTTTCCAGCATTTATGTTCAATTTATTCAATGGATCATACTGATTTATAATGAATCAATAATGAACAGTAAAAGATAATGTTTCGGCAACCCATTTGTTTCTAACCACAATGCATAACCTTTATTTATATATTTAATGTATGCCAAAATTCGTTACATATGACTCATGTAAATTATTATGATTCAAATAATAGATATTAACTCGAATACTGCTTATTTATTCATTCGATAAAACTTCGATATGGAACTTATACAAAGCATTTAATACGACTTTAATTCACATTTCCTACGTTACATACTTATATAGATGTAGATGTATATAGATTCTTAGAGAGCAAGATTTATTTACTTATTTATTTATTTATTTCACACATTACATCGATCATTACAGATAAAATCCAAAACGATAGTGCAGTTAAAAAAAAAAACATTAAATTGTACATCAATCATTCTCTTTTGTAGCTTATTATATATAACGTAATTTTTGCAAATTTGCTCAGTGAACATGTAAAAAACGATAACTTATGCCCAAACATTAAGTAAGGTTAATATTCTTATACGTCAAATATGTTCAAAAACAACATTTTAATATGTTTTCTAATGCAAATAAGCAAGAATTCTTAAAAACCGGTTGTTTACCAAAGGACCAAGGCGTCAAAAGCATAACACGCCCTTGATAATAAATTAGAACCCTTGAATATTTGTGTCGAAAATATCGACAAATAAACACCAAACTGCAACAATGTTAAAACAAACTTACACAGTTAAATAGTATTCTATTAAATAAATTTAATGAAACTCCCATATTTGCAATTACTACACCAACTAAGCTTTCCAATTATTTAATTATGTAAAATGAGTTCTTGTCAACAAAAACCCACATAACGGCACAACGTAGAATCATCAATTATAATAAGCATGTATGTATGTATGTATAAGTATGTATGCTAAACAACTATGTCATGTAAACAAGGATGCAGTTGTTTCAATGTATGATATTTTTAATGAAAGAAAGATTTTTGTCATTAATAAAATTAGACGGAGTAATCATGAACGGAGATGTTTCCTTTGTATCAGATAATTTAGCATCACATAAAACGATGTTAATTCCTTAAAGACATATAGTATCAGATATGCAAATGCTTATTGCTAAGGCTGCTACAGATTCTATAATTATCGATACAAATAACAATTTAACACTAGTAAAGTAAGCATTCAGAAGCCTACATGAACAGAATTACAAACAACATAAACAACAAGCAGCGCGAACAACCAAAGACATGCAACAAAAAGTAAAAACTAATACCGAACAACGTGCCTTATCTCCGGCATATGGCGTACGACAGATGAATACGCGGATGTAACACGAGCACCATGCAAATGAAATGCTACCATATTGAAACGTCTGATTGACTTCACACTGATACGGTTAAAGGTATTATTTTCCTGAGAAGCCGTAAATACCGGTGTCTATGGATATAAATTGGAGAGCCATGTTAATAGAATATTATGCGTGAATAGCAAGGAAAATGGAATTATATTTGATGGATTGATATTGTGTACGAATACTAAAATGACGGCTATTCAAGAGCGAATAGAAGTCAAAAATTTGGTATTAACCCCGATGAATGTCAGTTATCTAGGAGAGAATAGATATTGGAAATGTATTCCTTTTATACTCCATATGCGAAGTTGTTTCTCTGTAGAATTAACCATGAATCGATGTACTTGATTTTATTTAACTTAAGTTTTATTTGATCATAAATTCTATCACAGCAGCAAATGATAGTCTTAAGGATTCAATTTACCATTTACCAATTTACAGCTGTAGTTAAATTTTCCTTGAAAGATATTTACAGCAGAGTAATCGAATTATCTAAATATGCATAAATCAAATTAGAAATCAGATTTACAACATTTATAAATAGGTATTTTGGAATGAGAAGAAAACAGTTTAGTAAAATATCATTATTCTAAGTCCAGAATAAGCAATCGTCTTCTCTACAATTTAAAACAATCCTAATTTCCTAAAAAACCCACTACATATTTTCATTGATTACGTATTTCAAATTTTAGACCTTTGTAAACAACATATAACTCTCCCACATTTTGATTCACAGTTTAACAAGCTCAATTTACAATGTATAGAAAATTATATTCCCATCAAATAGCTATATTTAGCATGACTCGGCATGTTTGCAAACTAGTGGGTTAACGGAATGGACCAAATCATTCAGACACATGTCAAAACGTGTCACGGATAATGGATTATTGAAAGCTCCAATCAAAATGCCGGGTTTTTTGCGGCAGAACGTGTCATAGGATCGTCAATGAAGACAGCGAAATATGCTTTCGAACAATGCACTCACATTGTATGGACGCTTTCACGTAGATCAAGAAAGATATAAATTGAAGAAGAATATTATTTTTTCAATTGTCTTTGGTGATCTCAATGTAGAACATTCCGACTAAAATTTTAAACAAAGAATGTATTACATAGCTATAACGAGAAGGTGCTGTTTTCTTTGCTTATTTCCACTAACTTAATGTTTTTAATTTGAAACTACATTATAATATAATCCTACATTGATTATAGATTAATCATACATATATTACAGGAGGTGTTAAAATACTAATTATAATTCATCCATACTTCATATTATTATCAATGTAAAAGTAACTTTCTCTGTCTATCTCTCGCCTAGACCACTGAACCGATTTGGTCAAAAATTTAACACAAAGATAGTTTGAAACCGGAGATAGGACATGAAATCGGAAATCCTAAGGTAGTGCAGGGCATAGCTAGTATTTAATATATTTGCATTCCCCTTTTAAATTGGAAAACAAAATCCCTAAAACATCGATAAATAAAGTGCATATCGCGCATAAAATCTAAAATTTCCATGAATTATGAGGTAATGTATCAAAGGCTGGTTTTAGGTGTTCTGACATGCAATCTAACAGATAAGCGGTGTCAAGTCGTGCCGGTGCAGTAACGGTGCCGATATGAAAGTGTTACTTCTATGAACCTCATAAAGGTTATATGTCATGATATTTTCACAGTACTGTAGTTAATCTAAACACGTGTCAAAACATTAATAAATAGACGAAGTAAGAGTAACGATAACTTAATGGTGACGATTTTTCCTTCTACACTCACGTTTTACAAAATTTGTGACTATTATGGGATCAATTATTTTTATATTATCTATCCATATATTTTTATTAAGACAAAGTTATGTAATTTATTAAACTAAATGTGGCTAACATGTATTATTTTATTTAGTTTATAATATTCATATATTACATCAACAACTATTTAAATATTTTATTTCATATTTATATAGTTATTTATAACACAATCATTCACTACACTAAAACATAGAAAATACAGACATTCATTACACTCATACAAAATAATTATAATATATATTATTTCACACAGCAGTCGCGGTATACGCGTAGTATGCGTGCCGCGACAAAAATATCAGGACAAACGCGGGTAGTCGAATAATTATTTGATTTCTACTTCACCACCGTTAAACATTCAATTCGTAAAAGCATCTTAAGCTAGTAGCATCGTTTTTGTTCTCGAGTGTATTCAGTATATTGTGTCTTGTGTTTTTTCTTATATTTGTATTTCTCCTTCTGTGAATAAACTGTTATAAGTGTTGGTGTTCAATCCTACTCGGAAAAAGGTACTGTACAGTTAAAATTCCTAAAAACCCAGAACTCTAAATACACCGATACATTTTAATTAACCCTTCGCCGTTTCCCTATTAATACTTTATTTATCCTATCTTTTCTTTCTGTGCATGTCCAAAATTCATAGTATAAAGACTAGATGAGCTATATATTTCTGCAACTATAAAAAATGAGAAAATTTTACCCCTAAAATACCAGACCCAGTACCCCAAAATAATAACTTATCTAATACATAAACAGATGCGTCAGATCTAACATTAACCCTATATTTGTTTATCTTTGTTATGACATCCTCTAATAAATTTTAATACGTCCCTTTTATCTATCAACTGGAAAAAGGCTGAAAGAACGACGGATATCGAAGTTTTATGTCTACTTGTTAACGAGAATACAGATATTTTGGAAAATCGATACTTGGGATGATGGTGTCTTCTTTAGACAGTTAGTTAGTGTTCATGCCACATCTGTGAGGTGACTAGGCCATCACTGAAAATCAGCGTGGCAAGTTTTTAAAAACTTGTCCACTTTATGCTGAGTGCATGGCCTTTTCATTATAGGTATTTAATTAATTTTATTGGTTATTATAAAATATGTAATATTAAGTCATTTTAAGTAATGAAATTTACCTATCATGAATAAAGGTTTTTCTTTGTTTATTTCTTTAGAAGGGAAAACTGGTTTGCTTTGACCATGAAGTTTCAGGAAATTTAATTGAATGTATGATCTCTGATGATGATCTTATTATAATTCGACAATTATTTTTTTGTAAGACGATTTGGTTTAAGCATCTTAAGGTATCATGATTTAATCCATCTTTGAAAAAATGAACACATAAAATATTTTAGGATCTTTGCTGGCTTAAGAAGGGAGAAAAAAATTATAGATTAATCGATTGAACGCAGGGAGGTAATAAATAAAACTTCTTGTAGTATTATCTTGTGCTTGTTTTGACGCGAGTACTTTCCATATTAAACGACTGACTGTCAGTCACCCGTGACCACGCTCGATGTAAAGTGTTCGAAACTTCGTGTCAATAATAATGTAAAATGTATATATGCCTAATAAACCGCCTTAAAAATCCTTTAAAAATTATTTTTTTAAAACTCCTTGTGTTTGCAATAGTGGAAAATATAATCTTAATTTCTTGTTATAAAAAATCTTATTCTAATTTTATGTTTTTATTATATACACACAGTTTTGTGTAAAACATATAATGGTTCTAGAACATATTTATTGCTCTTATTAATCTGTTTCGACAGAAACTGGCGTAAAATCGCTTGTAGAACTATAAACGCTCCAACAACAAGCCACTTGATATGTTTATTACGAAATTCTTTGTAAATTAGGTTCCGACTTCCAATTCCGTGACTAAGTTGGCATGTTACAATCTTAAGGTGGCGACCTCTATATATCTTGTACTTTATTATAGAACCATGCATGTCTTAGGGCATAAATATACAACAACGAACGCCTCATTGGTAACGTTTAGAGGCAATTCTGGCCAATAAAGTGGCACGCGTGGGTAGAAACATGACCAGTATATGTAGACCCCTCGAGACTGTTATTGTTGTTCTAATTTTTGAACTGCTGCAAGGGTTAAATGGATCTAAGTTATTTAGTTTATTTAAATGGTTAAACATTGATCCGCACATGTAACGTGGGAGTCTCAAAGAGCTCCTAGACTGTACTGTTATTTGTTTGAATATCTTTTATATTTCTGGACGGCATGACCGTAGTTGGCAAGACAACGTTGTAAATAACCATAATTAAATAACAATAAATGTCTCGTATATAACTCCTTTATACTTTATTCGAAAAGATAAAGATATATTAATTCGGATTTAAATTATGTTTTACAAGATAAAATGTAAAATAATGCTAGAGGACAATTCTTATCAATATTTTCACGTATAAATTGAATATAAAATATACTAGTTATACTAGTCACATGTAGAATTACTGCATTATTTATATGAAAAAACTGTTTATTTGAGATAAAATACTTATCTATCTATCTATACATATAATAAAGCTAAAGAGGGTCGAAAGTCTGTACATTGGAGATATTCGAAAAAAAATCGTCTGGGGATACTTAAAATTGATCACAGAACACGTTTCAATTTTTTTTAGAATTTTTGTCTGTTTATCTGTTTGTCTGTTTATTTGCGGGCGCATCACGCGAAAACGGCTGGATGGATTTAGATGGAAACTTTACCAATCCGTCGAGAAAATTCTCAGCCAGGTTATAGGCTATAAAAATTGAACCCTGAAATAGGGGGGATGGAAATAAACTCGAAATAAGTTTGCAAATTCATATTAACCTACTTTTACTTAATAAAAATCGCAAAATTATGGCCAGATTTGTATTTTAAAAAAATATTAATCTGTCATTTGCGCTGTAAATGTCAAACGATTTGTAAATTGCGATTGACATTTTAACGGATTACGAATACGGTTTACCAATTACCATGATTCGCTGAGAAAATTCAGAAGTCAGAAGAAGGCCGCGGTGAGAGACTCAATCAAGCGCTAGCCAGGCAGGCCGCTTCGCTTTCGGGTGAAACGGCAAGCCAACGCCAGTTGGGATCTCAAAGAGATCGACATTCCGTGTTCGCCTATCGGAGACATTAACGCAGGGTGACCGCACAGCGGATTGTACATACGATGGACGCCCACTCGACGGTAAGTACTTTCTTTTGGCAATCTACTACTACTAAAGTATCAACTTTCTTTCTTTACAAAATACTGCGTTACCTACATTTACTGCTGTTTATTTTAGAAAAATGAAGAGGAGCATCATCTCCAGCTGTCCGCCGACTGGGAGCGCCACGCTGTGTCTCTCAGTTCAGACATTATCAAGCAACAGAATGAACGATTGGCTTCATATTTAATAGGCGCGTCGTTGGCGCGGGCTAAGGTATGTAATAATAAAAAAAAACGTGGACAGGATTAATTTTCATAACATCTATACTGTACGTGACGCGAACTATGTGTTAGGAAAACGAGCAGGAGCGGGATCTCCGGTTGTATACTGACCGGGAGCGCCACGCTCTGGCACCTAATTCAGAGACTTTCATGCAATGCAATGAACGCTTAGTTAGCGTCACAGCGTCATTACACTGGCACGTTTATTACTGCTCATATAAGTTTATTTTATTTTCACAAACCGTATGACAATGTTAATTACCTACAAATACAAGAATCATGACGAATCTACGTTTGTCACTGTCATGTGCCATGTTAGCTACGCGTTGGTAAATAGATAGGCAACTAATATACTTTATTTTCTTAATTCCAGGACGAAGAACGCGAGTGGCGGTTAGCTACAAACCGTCAACACCACAGTCTCTCTCGCGTCTCTGAAACCAACTCAGAATGGGCTATGGGCTTTACAGAACTGACTGTACTTGGCATACAGTCAGTTCTGTAAAGATACAACGAAGCAAGCGTGAATATTAATGTTGTAGATACAAGTGCAACATAACGTCAAATAAAATGTACATAATCACCCTCACGCTTTTAATATTTAAGCCTCCATACCTCCAATTTTGTTTATTGTTAATTTAATTAGACCCAAAATCAAAAATTTGTTAGGAAGCATGGATTTCTATATCCTTTATGATTATTTCGCGGATCCAAATGGCCGTCCGTATGTTCGTCCGTATGTCACAGCCACATTATTCCGAAATTATAACGTATAAATAATTGAAACTTTGTAAAATGTATTTTGTTATTCGCTTCATGATTTTTATACAAAAATAAAAAATAATGTTTATTAGTATAATGATATATGAGGGGTCTCTCTATACAAGGTACCAATTGGTACTTAAAAACAATTCACCAAACCTATCGCGAAGCGTGTCTATAGATAGGTCTGAAAAATGGCATTGTAGTTCCTATAAAACACTTTTATTTCAAAATCAATCGTTCCAAAGATACTTGCAAAGTGCTAAAATGTCTGTGAGGGGAACCTCCCTCTAAACTTTAAACTACAAGGGTGAAAAATGTAAAAAAATATGATCATAGTAAAATCTTTTAGCCAAAATTTATTATACATATTTATATTTCATTTTTATGTTATAACAGGCAAACGAGGCATGCGGTTCACCTGATGTTACGTGACTGACCGCTGCCCATGAACATCTGCAACATAAAAGTTGTGACACTTTTATGCCTTGCCGGCTTTAAGGAAGGGGAGGGAATAAGGAGAGGATTAATGATAGGAAGTTCGGAGGGGAGTAGAACAGGACGGGAGAGGAATGGGATGGGAATACAGGCCGCCGGGCTCCTGCAGCTCACCTTACGAAACACAGAGCAATACCGTTTCACGCCTGTCTTCTGCTGGGGGGTGGTAATTACACCGGTGCGAGCTTGGCCCAAACGTGCAATGCTCGGCTCCTATTCTTTTATTGCTGAAGATGTTGTGTAACAGAATTGCCGTCTGTCGCCTTTACGACACCCACGGGTATAAATGGGGTGGTAACACACGTATTCTGACCCGTCGCCACACGGGTATATAATTTACATTCATACAAATACTACGAAAAAAACAAGTTTTGTTGGCCGAAAAAAAATTGTTGTCTAGATACCCTTCATGCGTGAGTCCGGTTCGCACTTGGCAGCTTTTACTTAATTTGTCTGGAACACCGATTTGGATGCGTTTTGCCTCTGCCAATGACATGTTTGGATAAGTAGACGTAAGGATGTAGAAAACAAAATTGGTACTGTAAAGTCCGACATTATTTTTAAAAGGGTAAAAATAATAAAATTAAAGTGTGCACAACTTTATTTGGTTAGCGAAAATTTTCAGATATTTTTTATGCACTATACGGGCCTGTAGCATAAGCCGTCTGTCACATAAACTGAATTACACGTGAGCGAAGCCGCGGGTACAGCTAGTCAGATAATAATTTAGCAGCAAGGCAATTTTTTTAAATATATAGTATTGTCAGAATATTACTAAAGAAATATCAATAATTTAATGATTTTATGCGCATTTTTTCGAAGTAAAAAAAAAACGATGTGAACTTGTCTTGCAAATGAACCTGACAGCAAAAAAATAATAATTTAATAAGTTCTTCACAAATTACATAATTTACAACTTATACAAAACATTTTTACATTTTTCATTCAAGACTACACAATAGATACTTAAACAAAAATTTTAACTCACTGCCGTGTCACCAGAGTATATACCAAACCTATTAGATATTTTGGTTGAAAGTTGCATATAAAGAAATAAAGAATATTGCGTCGTGCGACCAAGGATTCTGAATAAAAAATTAATGACACAAAATTCGCTTCGAGTTCACTTCGTCGTCAATCTTTAGCAGATAACTTTTTGCCCCCAAATAAATTGTTAGCGGCGAACGTAAAAATATAATTACACAATAGCTCAAATGGTTTTTCTCTCAATTACTGCATTGGTGCAGGTGGAGTTATTTTCCGACATACCTTAGTAACGAGCTAAATATCCGAACTATATAACATTTTATTTCCTTCACCCTACCATTTAGACTTCATTCTTTGCAGAGTTTCAAATTTGTTTTTCTTAATCAACGGTTCAAGTTATTTTGGACACTATTCAAACTTCAGCTTTTAGACATTTGAATTAAAATTTGAACGAATTAAGTTTTTGAGATAGTTTCAGTTGACAGTAATAAAGTTAAGATATGAGGTAAAGTCTAGACTTATTAAAGTTTGTGACTTGAGTGTATAAAAGTTAATTGTCCGAGGTTTCTGCAAATCAAGTGTCGTGGATCAAAATGAAAAGAATTCTTGTGCTATGAAACGGAACAATATTAAATCTGCACTCCTTAAATTTTAAATATTAAATACAAAACCAGTTAGTGAAGTAAAAACTTTTTTCGTATTGAAGAATGACGTAGCATTTAGATTTCTTCTTCGAAATAGCTTAATTTTGTATATTTCATTTATGTATAGTTACTTTAATATGATAATGATACTATGGTAAGTAATTTTATGTTAGAACATTTATTTAACCTATATTTATATAAACAAATCATTTTATAATTTATTACATCTGTAAAAGTATATTACTAAAATAAAATGTTTTAATCCTGTTACCTGTAATAAACACACGGTCATATTGACAATCATTTATTCTTAAATTTTCTTTCAAATTCAAATTCAAATCATTTATTTTTCCAAATTGGCTTTTTGAAAGCTCTTTTGAAACGTCACATATATATTTTATTTTTTTATTTTTTATTAAAAAATATAAAAAACATTGTAAACAAGCTAGTACTAGCTTGCTGACTTTCCAAAAAAGATGTATAAAGTAGACACATCAATATCAGAGGAATTTAACTAAAAAGTTCGGATGCCATCAGCCAATAAAGGTATTGCAATTTTCAGTCCAGTTAATGCTTTGATTGCTCAAAGGTACCGCTTTTACAAAGTTGCGAATATTTTATCGTTTTTATTAAATTACTTATTTTTAAAAGTGTGAAAATTGTGATTAAAGCTTTTAACTGGCTTCAAAGTGGATTATTAGTTTGACATATTGTATGTTTGTAATATTTTTTCAAGTGTATATTTAATTTTGGCAATTTATTATGAATTCCAATTTTGTAAGTGTATGTTTGTGTGTATGTATGTCCACGAATTTTTCGAAAACTAAAAGTCATATCGATACGATACTTTTTAATTAAAAATACCACTATATCCACTCCAATATAGGGAACAGTTTAGATTTCATTAAAACCAATCCATCAGTTTGAAAGCTATGATAAAATTAAGAATAGATAAAGTACATACTATGGATATATTAACACCCAGACAGTAGAAAATTACAATGTTCATCAATTAATAATCTTCAAACTCGTGGGCATCGAACCCACAACCTCCGCCGCGCATCCAACGCGCCAATCGAGACAGGAAAAAAACCAAAGACAAAAACAATGAGCTTGTCTTTGGTTTTTCTCTTGTCCTTTTAAAAAGAAGAATATTCAAAAGTTTTTAAGAATGTCAACGAGATTTTGTTAGCTTTTTGTAAAGGTTGGATGAAGTTTAAAACTGCTTAACGGTTAACCTAGTTTAGATACGTGTCCCCTACTATAACTTCGATAAAACTATGGTTTATTTTGTTATCGGTATATTTAAGTATCTTTATCGATATAAATAAAATTTATTATACTATTCTAAAGCAAAATAACCGTGAAATATTTATGTATTTTTTAATGTTCTTAATCTATTTCTACCCTCATCTGTTTCGATTGTGTGCAATACAAAATCACGTGTTTTCATGTTTTTTCAAGGGCAATGATGTTAAAAAAGTTATTTATAGATTATTACGGCTATAGAAAGATTAAGTCTGGATTATGGGCGCTATAGAGTTCAATTACATTTTATATTCACAGATTTTCAATGAGAAGGCAATCTTTGCATAGTATTTCACGAAAACTCACGTCAATATTTCATGGCAAATTAAACCAAGATTGAGACACAAAATCTATGTTTTTATACATTTATACTATGAAATACATATCTTTAAACGTACTATAGAGCCCAATTACGAAAAATGGCATTTGAATATTGAAAAAAACATGAAAATGAAGCAGAAACATATCGGCTCACTTTTACATGTTTTCTAGTCACTACCATTTCTACCTAACCCTTACAAAATAAAATATTCTTTAACTAAAGTATCATAGTAAGCACTTGTACCACAAAAGGATCGAAGCGTTCTTTGATAAAACCTCACCTACACTTGTGGCCCTTCACAGCACTCCACACTTAACCTGACCTGCCGCGCCTTAATCTAACACTGAGTGGATATCACTACGCTTATATTTAAATTGTTTTCTTTCTATTTGTTACGATATTTAAACTATAATACTTTGACTGACTGCCTTGTTGGTCTAGTGGTTGAATCTTTGACTATAGATCGAGGGATTTCGGGTTTAAATCCCGGGTGGAGCAAAAAAATGTAATGGGATATTTCTGACAAGGAAATCTCAGTGTCTGAAAGCACGTAAAGCCGTGGTCCTGCGCCTGATCTCTCTACGCTCGTGTCGGTCTGCCGTGTTCGCGCGTACACTGCTGCACTATAATATCTCTTATCCAAACCGATTCAGTGGTTTAGGCGAGAAGACATACAGACAGACAGACACCGTTACTTTAAAATGTCAGATAGAAGTAAGGTTTTGCCTACTATATAATTGGGGTACTTACTGTATTTTATCATGTAAACGTAAAAAATATATAACTTCATCATAACCATGGAATAAAATTAGTTTCAATTATACATTTCAAATATTCGTTAACTCATAAAATTATATCACACAATGTATCACATTTCCATCAATATCCACTCCTTGTTCTTGTCAATTCTTCCAAAACCTATATTATTAGCATAAATCGCACGTTAATGATCATAATATTTTAGTCATTTTAGTTTTATAAAAAATATTATGACCACTTCTCACCTTTTTATTACAATGGTTTGTGGTAATAAATTAGGCACACATCCCTTAACAGTTAACGCGTCCTCTAGAAAAAAAATGAATATTTTTTTAATATTGTTTACCAGCTGTAATAATAAGCAATATCGGGTTGATATTATATAGCGTATAGCCTTCCTCGATAAATGGGCTATCTAACACTAAAAATATTTTTCGAATCGGGTAAGTAGTTCCCGAGCTTAGAGCGTTAGAAAACCCTTCAGCTGTATAATATTAGTATAGATTAAAAATCATAATTTTTAAATTACACACAATAACAGAAACACTTTAGACCAACGTTAGGACGTTTCGTAAAAATATTGTGAATATCCGTCGCTGATAAAAGGGTGTTTGTATATTGTGGGTCCGACCGCGATTTGAATCATAATAGTGTTTGAAATTTATTTGGTCGTAAAAAGCGAGTGTTGCCTGGTTGGCTTATGACAAAGGTTTTTTATCTGGCCCATGAGCGCCCGTAAATTGTGCTTCGCCTGTCAAAGCCGACTAGCGTACCGGCAATCGGGCAATACCGTTTGAATACAATTTATTTTATCCTTAAATGTTTTATTTTGTAGGTGCGGTGATATATGGCAAGGTGAAAGGGTAACCAGCTATTGACTTGTATCCAAAAATACCATGATTAACGCTTTAAATGCTTGAAGTCAACTTGAGATCAAAAGTCAACATAGTACATATTTATTTGACGGAGTTAACTTACAGTCTAGATATACATATAATTTTATGAGCTATTGCATAGAGCCCAAGATCCCCCCTAGAAAGTTTTTGAAAATGCATCGAATACAACAATATTATACAATTTTCAAGATATTTTTTTTCTTTAATTATGACCCAAATAAATTCAATTTCTCGTCAACCAAGTTTCTACATAAATACGTTATTTATAGAGAGATAATTTAATATCTTTAACAAAATTAATTAATTTGCTATTTTTATACCATCGCAAATTAATCATAAAAATATAAATGTCATTTAATTAGAAAATGATTCACCATTTATGGCACGTTATTTTAAATGAGAAGCGAGTTTTACGATGTCCGGCGAGTAAATATTTTATTGTCAAATTTCACAAACTCGGGAAATTTATAGTCAATTTAAAGGTTATAAAATTTTACAACCAAACGTATCAATATAGCATTATATCGGATGGGATTAAACGGGAAATGTGATGTCACTGCTAAAATTTTATGTCTGATAGCACCAGCAATTTAGTAAGACCTTTTGCAGCGAGATTTTGGTGTCAACGTCTTAAGAAAACTAAAAAGAAAATTTTAGTCAAAGGACAACAATATATTTTTTATGTTAACAGCAAGCAAGTGGAGCATGGTGTTAAGTGACCGACCGCAGCCTATAAACATCTGTCACAGATGCCTTGTCAGCTTGAAGGAAGGGGAGGAGATAAGGAGAGGATTAATGAAGGGAAATTAGGAGAGGAGTAGAACAGAATGAGAAAGGACTGGGATGGGCCTTTGGGCCCCCGCTCACCGTACGAAACACAGTGCAATACTGCTTCACGCCGATCTTCTGCCGAGAGGGTGATAATTACACTGGTGCGAGCTTGGCCCGATCGTG
The DNA here is from genome assembly GCA_001586405.1 of Phoebis sennae. Classification (NCBI taxonomy): domain Eukaryota; kingdom Metazoa; phylum Arthropoda; class Insecta; order Lepidoptera; family Pieridae; genus Phoebis; species Phoebis sennae. Next base: position 432,555 of record LQNK01001100.1, on the reverse strand, counting down.
CAATACTCGGCTCCCCCTCTTTTATTGTTGAAGATATTATGCGGCAAAATTATCCTCTATTATGCGGCAAAATTACACTCAAGAGTAGAAATGGGGTGGCGACACACGTTTTCTGACCCTGACTGGGGAAATTATATTGTACAACAATCTTTAAACAACTTGAATCACACTAAGAAATTATTGAAATTATATGCTCAAAATAACAACAACACGAAAGAAGTACAACAAACGAAACAGTCACCAGCATACTTTGAAATATATCAATTACCAAGCACATTTTTTTTAACACATATTACACATAAACACACCAATAATATTCAAGGCAATTTAAGTCCGCGAAATGGGACGCACTCTCGCCTAATTTAAGACAATCGTTATGCATATTGCACGCCCCACTCGCGTCTGTTTCTCAATAAACAGCGGCCGTTCAGTTTTCCCTTTTCCCGCTTTTTTATTATTAAGAACCCACATTTACCTGTGGATGTAAATTTCGAGTACAGTCGGCACCAAAATGCTCCGTTTTGTTCGGAATCCCCTTTGAGTGCTATAACGCTCGCCGTAATGGTCATGAATATACATTGGATTGTTACTTTTTGCCGCGAAGGTACAAGGACACTGCTTATTATTTATGATAAAAATGAAAACTTTGAAGTTGAAATATCAAATGAACGTGAAATAGCCTTTCGTGAATTAATAGTTGATGTTTTTATCTTCAAAGAAATATATTTGGGTAGAACCTATGGGATTACCAATATTTTCTTTTTTTCATCAAAGGCGGTTTATGTAAGGTAAACAAACAACATGTTTATCTGATCGGACATAATATGACATTTCTTGAGCTTGGTTTAACACGTAAATATTTAGAATTATATCGATAAAATCGCTCTTTAAGTACACAATAAAAGCTTTATAATTGCAAACAAAGTAAAAGCTGAAAACTTTTCTCCCTAACACTATTATTATTCTATATTCGCAACCCAATGCACCAGTATCACAATTCAAAGGAGCAAAGTCATGGATACAATTACATGAGCACATCGACGTCACCTTAAATGCGGCTATTGCATATGCCAACCATGCGTAATGCCTGCATTTCCAATAAACTCCAGATCTCAGATTACATTTGGGATTCCAGAGACACATGTATTTACATATCAATGATTGCGATAAACTTGCAAGTTTACAAGATTCGATGGTAAATTAGAAGGTGTAATTCAAAACGTGTTCAGACATTATGCGAACACAACTGTATCGTACCATCAAAAAATGTTTTAATTATAAGAACTATAAATTAAAACAAAACATATTATTCACGACCTCCGAAACGTCTAAAACTGTCGACCTATACCGAATAAACAAGTAGTAAAGATAAACTAACTTATTAAAATTATACGATGGCTTAATTATGTTATGGTCAGAGTAGCAAAAGTATCCGTCCCAATAACGAGTTCAGTAACATCTGACTGCACGTACGTAGTAAAAATATCTGATGTTATCAGAAAGCATAATGTAGTGCCATAAAAATTGTGTGATGAAAATGTCCATCAAATAAGACTATACAATAAATTTTAACCAATCAAAATAATCGTACAGAAAATAAGAATAAAATAAAATTTGCAGAAAGCCATAAAATTGATTGCATTTACTTAGTTATCAATTAAATAGCTCCTTCTTGCATGAAACGAGTCGTTAAAATTGCCATTTCATGCCATTTCAGTTCACTTATTTTACCTTGTCGTCAAAGGACCAATAATTTGAAATGGAAAAGTCTAGTCTCTCATCCAAGGGTGACGTTAGACTGCAGCCCTCCATCTTAAAACCCATTGCCCTTAGGCGGCGATATAATGAAAGCCGCAAGGAAATAGAAAAAGGACCGTCTATAAAAGGAATCTGTAAAAGACAAAGACGAATGGAAAACGGCCACGGGGTCTGCTGATCTTTGAGAATTTTACGTGATTGAAATTTTGTGAATGTGCCGGACATCGCATATAGCACTTTTCGATATAAAGGTCCCGCTTTCTACATAAATGCAGGGATTTGTTTTGGTCTTGATGGAAGGAAGGATGTCTCAAGCAGAAAAAGGCCCTTTGAACTATATGACAATACGATAACAGAATGACACCACTTTGAACTATTTTTTATCTTAAATTAGTTTTAGAAAATCTATATTACTTTTTTTTCAAACACCTACTAAATAATTATCAGTTTTATTAAGTCATCGAATTCAAGCTTAAATATTTTCGATTCATATGATATAATGTTAATAAAACATGAACTATTTTCTCGTTTCAATATATAATTCCAATCAGTGTTAGACTTACACTGTTTTCTATCGGAATCCACCCTAGGGATTGGAAAAACACGATACTCGATACATCAAGAACGAAGATTTAATAAAATGTAGATACGGTTACGTGTGATGTGAAAGTCTATGTAAGATTTCCTATATATGATGCAGTACACAAGGGATGGTCATCACGTGACGAGCATGAATGAACGATTCGGGATCAAGCCTCAGGGGACCTTTCCAGCGTTCAAAATAAACCTATCAGCCACTATTTTTCGTCACACCAAAACCGATTCTTCCATCCTAAAAATAAAGTCCTGTTTTACATGTAATCCTCACAGTATAACGCTTTATAAAAATTTGAACAGCTTCGAATTAGTATTGCAAAAAGTATATCATGTAACGGAACGATTTTAAGCTTTATGCTTTGAGAATTAGGGTTAAAGTCCATTGATCGTGGGATTGCAGTTGGCGCAAAATGTTACGTCCACTGTGAGTGGAAAGCAAAGATGTAGAATTCAAAACAGTGAAGTCTAGTGGACTTTAAGCACGGAATATATTCCGTAGCTGCCTCTTAGTATAAATGTAGAATAAATCATACGATTTTTGCAGAATCTTGAATCTCTGCATTTATTCTATGAATGGACTATGACCTGAATCATTATTTGTTATGGTATACTTACCTAAGAATAAAATATTATTTAATATTGTTTATTGAATGTTATTTGAATATAAAAAAATTGTATGCTAAAAAGTTTTTTTATTTAGTTTCTACTATAATATAACTTTTTATAACATTATCCCAAGCAAAATTTTTTTTAAGCCTTATCCTAAGACAGCATTCTTATTACCTTTTGTTTTACAACTTTGACCGTGGAACCTACTAGAAAGATATAATAAACTTCTGCCCTCTTTGGTGTAACAACCATAAACTGCATCACGCCACACACACTTGTTCACTTGCGAAGAATCTGCGAACTGTCCAAACTATTATACTTTACGTTTCTTGCTGAATCAACCCATGCTAACTTATTACGATCTACCCGCATGGTGTTCTTGAGTTTGTGTTGGAAATATAACGGTGTTGTTCTTGAAAATAATTTTAAGAAGTTTGAGCGTTTTTTTACAAGGAGAAATGTCTTCGTATACCCGTATATAAGAAAAAGTCCGGGAGTTTCAACGACTAAAACTCCTCGATGTTCCTTTACATACTTGTGGGGAGCGAAACCCCTCGGTGTCGACCGCTTCTCGCGGTCTGCGATGGCAAGATGGAGGGAACTGGTCTAACCTGCTCTCCTGAGCAGGATGGACTAGCTCTCTCTATCTTGTCTTCTTCCCCGAGGGTTTGGGAGACCACAACCACTGCGGTGGCCCTATTTGATGGAGCGATGTGAATCCCCATTCACGCCATCCCAGGAAAAAAGTTTGAGCCCAACGGAACATTTTGTATTGAAATTGACATTAATTCAAAGTCATTCAATTTACTTGTAAAAGTATAAATCGAAAAATAATACAGAAATCCTCAGTAAAATTGGACCTTATTTTCCCTGATTACTTCTTTTTGTTCTCCAATGGGAATTTTATCGTGACCTGATTAATTCCTGTTCTTATAAGCTATATTAATTACTTTGAACATTAAAACATTTATTTCAAATCAAATCAAATCAAACCATCTTTATTGCGAATATGGGTACATTTATGGTTTTTAAATTATTGTTACATAAGATCAGCCATACTCCACCAATAGGCACGCAAATATAATTATTAATATTTATACATTACAACACATTACATTACAATAAAATTATTCATTAGTTAGAATTGTATCCTTCTACGACTTCTTCTAAATCAGTAAAAAAGGTAACAGTCTTAACTTATTGTTACGCAAATAGCCCGAATCCCTTTAGTCGATCCTTTGTGAAAATATTTTCCGAAAAAAAAATATAGTGTAACCTATGTACAATCAATATACCCAAACAACTATAAATCCAAAACGGGACTACTAAGAAGCATGTGTACTAAGAGAAAACATTCAAAATTTTCTTAAAAAACATTCTAGGAACACAGGTCATCGACACGCACTCGAAAAGGACATTCATAAGATCCTTTTCTGAATCCGTATAAAATCTTTTTGCATTCACTCCGTCCGATCCGCGGTTATCGTCCAACCCGTGAATAATACCCACTTTGTACCCAATAAAACTTTTCCCTTTCCTGATTGGAAACAATGACTGTGCCTCGATTTTCTGCCCTAGCTCCGGAAAGGCTGTATCGTTCTTTTGATTTGTGCTAAACGTGATATCTTTTCAAATGATGCCTTGTTATGCTGTGATCTTTTGTTACAATAATGCTCCGGAAAGTATCATTTTAGCTACACTATCGTACATCGTTATAAATATTGTAATATACCATTAGTGTATACTGAGTTTTAAACTTTCTTACAAAGCTATGACTGTTTATGTTATTCATGTTATATTAAATTTTATTATGAATTTCGTAAAAGTAGAAAAGAGAATATCTGTTACATACATGGTCTGTAATGTGGAACGTTTCGATGCATTACAATGTCTACATTAATAATAATACAATGAGATTAGAACTGCGAGACAAGAACTAAATGTTATTCCAAACTATCGGTATCTGACCTTTAAGATAATTCTAGAATCGCACAATACGGTCACTATAAATCCTATCTAAATTTCGCTGGCCATCAATTTTTACCGGTCGATTAAACATTGTTCCAAGTATCCTCAAATTAGACAAAGGCGGTATTAATATGGAAGCCATTAAATTGAGATAAGCGCAGCAGATTGGGTGGCGCCCTTCGGGTGGTATTAGCTCGTAAGTCCTGATAAGTGAGAGCAGGGGTTTGTGGGTACGGACATAGAATAAACAGCGGACAGATGATCCTAATTAGCATAAGTTAACCTTTGTTATACGCTAGTCTGTAGATTACGCCGTGTGTGATATCGCCTCGAAATAGGTGATATGTGCGTTATTAATAGAAACAACTGTATATAAATTAGACATAATTCGTAAATATGTAAGGATGTGTTCACAGACCCCGAAGAGAACCCGCTTTTGCACATTAATTGGTTGGGTAAAACAATGCAATTTAATAATGACAACAATACCTACTTGCGTGAATAGAAAAAAGCAAATAAAGGCAGCCCACATAAAATTATACAGTAATAACGGTTGCAAAATACAATGCTGGGTTAAAGCATCATTGCCGGTTAATTTGTAAACCATGGAATATTTATAAATTAGCCGGCATTATATTTTAAATCTGTAAATAAGTTCTGTAACTAATTGTATGCCAAATTTATTGAATTGTACGGTACGTAATATAGGTTGATTGTACGTTAAATGCGATCTTTCTCCTTGATTTTCTATTCCTTCGAGAATACAGCACATTTTCTCTGAAGGTCATGTAAAATAGGTCACAAATCAATAACCTATTTACCGCAACGGCGCTATAGTACCGGTATCACTTCCATAATCTTTGTCATCACCGGGCCGGGTGTCTATGTCACTGGTAATTGGAACGCCGGCGGGCAGCCGGTTTGTCGCCCAACAATCACTGAATACGTGATGCGAAATACGATGCCGTGGATGGAAGCGTCATTACCGGCTAATTTTGAACTCATGGAATCACTATTAAAAAGTAGACATAGACTAGAATTGTCTGTGTTTCCTATGCTCTAAATACACCACTTATTCACCTAAACCCAACATGGTCGGAATTTGGGTGTAGTTTTACGGGTTTTTATTTTATTCTATAGAGCATTTGTCCTATTTACTTTGAAGGTTTAGTAAAATAGGCCACAAATCAATAACCTATTTACCACAACAGCGCTATAGTACCGGTATCACTTCCATAATCTTTGTCATCACCGGGCCGGGTGTCTATGTCACTGGTAATTGGAACGCCGGCGGGCAGCCGGTTTGTCGCCCAGCAATCACTGGATACGTGATGCGAAATACGATGCCGTTGGATGGAAGCGTCATTACCTGCTAATTCCAAACTCATGGAGTCACTATTTAAAACTAGACATAGACTTGAATTATCTGTTTGCTCTGTTCTAAATGCACCGCTTTTGCACACAAACCAAATTTGATCGGATGTTGGGTGTAGTTTTACGGGTTTTTATTTTGTTCTATAGAGCATTTGTCATATTTACTTTGAAGGTTTAATAAAATAGGCGACAAATCAATAACCTATTTACCACGACGTTCTATAGTACCGGTGTCACTTCCATAATCTTTGTCATCACCGGGCCGGGTGTCTATGTCACTGGTAATTGGAACGCCGGCGGGCAGCCGGTTTGTCGCCCAACAATCACTGGATACGTGATGCGAAATACGATGCCGTTGGATGGAAGCGTCATTACCGGCTAATTCAGATCTCGTGGTATTAGTTGGAAAAGATGTGCGTAAAAAGTAGCTAGTACCTTATTTATCATAGTCAAATGCTACCTCACTGGGTAGCATTTGACTATTATACTGGGGCGTTACATTTCATTTGGATTTTGATACTTGTTATATTTTTCTAAGAAGGATGAATAAAGCAGAGAAATAGGTTGTAGTCTTGAATCGTCTATTGCTAGTTAATAACAGATATCAAATCTACATGCAAATTTATTAAACACTAGACCCAACCCGCGGTTTCATTCGCGTAACTTCTGATCCCATAGCAACTCCTATCAACCTATAAGTATACCAAGTTTCATAATAATTGAATCAATATCACGTGAAAGAATAACAATACACATACACACACACAAACGCACACACACACATACGAATATATACACAATCAAGATTTTATTTTAAACATGTTTTATTTCTAAATACATGTATAATATGTATAATTTGAGTTGCAAGTTTGAATAGTTTTTAAAGAAATTCCGAAAGGCGGAGCACAGGAGATCCATAGCACGGGGTTTACTCAGTTTGGACTCCTGTCTCCTGCTATTTTAGGAACCTTATTGTATTAACTATGTACCTAAATGTGATTAATGTGTGGGAGAAAATAAAATATATTTCATTTCATTTCATACGTACATCCTAACATTTTGCATACCTACTGTTTTAAACCAACTAAAACGTAATAAGAAAGTAATTCTAATATCTAATAACACCATCAATATTTATCACCACGTCGTAGAGCGAAGGCCACTTAGATAACAATATCTTCCCGATTGGTTGTCACCAAACAATACGTGATTCGAAACTCAATCGATACAATCATCATTACCATCGGATTTTAACCTCATAACAGCGGAATTTATCCGATACAATCCACGTCCTAACGTTATATCCCAATCAACGAAGTCAACACATAATCATTGGGACCAATATAATTTGGTTAGCTAAGCGTAAACTGGTCACCGCAAATATTTGAACGGTGCATTAAAATAATTTAATTTGTTTGTTAATTGTGACCGCATTTAAGCAACGTGTGATTTCATTTAGTCGCATTATACTTCGGAGTTGGAAATTGTGGTTTTGTGACGCTAATGTATTGAAGCTATGAATTTCCCTGACCAACTTGCAGAGCATAGAGTAAACTTATACGGAAATTTAAAATTTCATTCCTGATCATGCATTCTATTTTCAAAACTTAAACAAAATGATTTGTTCTATTTTATTTAGTGTATTTATTTATCAATTTACTTGAGTAAATCGTTAATGCATATAATCCAATTAATTTATTGTATGTATACGTATTATTACGTATTTTTGAACACCAATAAAAACTAAACATTTTAACTAAAACTTTACTCACAATTGTTCCCAAATTGATAACCACATACAAAATTCGTTCTAGTAAAAATAGCAGAGTAAAACTCTAATTAAATCAAAAAATCATAATCACAACATTAATGATTAAAATATAACCATCTCGTAAATAAAACTGTTAAAAATGAAAATCACGTTAACCTGTGTTTATATAATCCTGGCATAAAATTCGTTACAGCCTTCTTTATTGGCCACAGAATCGTAAACCGACGCCCAATGTTTGAATATAAATGTTTTTATGTAGTTAATTATAGTATTTTTGTCTATAAACGGTTTCGAATAAATTCCTAACATGGCAATATGAAACCACAAAACAGATAGGTAGAGGATTCAAACTCATGTGTGTACTTTATTTTTCAAAGCTACGCACATGCTTCATGCGACCTTACCGTTCAAACACAGCTAAACGAAATGCGAATTGCGGCGCGGTGTGCGGCTTGGTAACTCGGCAAGTGATGGGCGATGAAGAAAAATGTAAGACTATGTTCATATGCCCACAGACAGATGCGAATTGGGGCGCGGTGCGATGTGCGACACATGTACTGGCGAGTATCGAAGTGGCCACAACTCATCAAGAAATTAATATTAAAGGAGTACAAATATAATAAGAGATATCTTACCAATAATTAAAATACGTTTTATTAATAACGGTTGAACTCGAACACTCATAAGAAATAGAAATAAACAGAAAATAAGTACCACCATTTCGTATAAACCTCTGAAGATGAGGGCATTGACTAACCTACCTACAGCCCTGGACATGTATACAAAACAATTATACTCTCTCACACAGATTAATCGAGAATGCACAGCCAATTACATGATGACCATGACTAAAATGAGTGTACCAAGTAATTAGGCAATCGAGATGAAGTTTGCACGCAATTGTCTGACAAACAAACACAGACGGCTGATTGTAGCCAGAAACAACTGATTGTTGACACATTGTCTGACCGGCCTTGCGTATTGCAGAACTGAACAATATGCAACTCGATCGGATATATATACTAATTTATTGTGTGCAGGAAAACCTATTCTTAAGGCTAGATAGAAAAACTGAAATAGAATCACTGATTAGGGAATTGAAATTAGGGTTTTGTTGGTCTGATTTGCTCCATTTTAGCGAGTTCGAAATCAAAATTAGCGAAAAAATTTGTAGTTTGGTAAAAGATGTGTGTCCAGTGTCCTAGCCCTAGTCAGTGAAATCCACTAAGGTGTTAATAATTGTTATGTTAAGTTAAATTTACTTTATAAATTTATTGAGCGTCAATTGTTTGTAACCTTTAATTAATGCTAACTATGATCTACTACAGCAACATTGATCATTTTTTCTAGTACATTGTTAATTTATCTTTCTCATATACTAGAAACACTAGCATTTATTACATAGTAAGCGTCTTTCTGTATTTCCTACTGTGTTTATCATTAAACTGAACGTAGAGACCGTCGTGTTTCAGGTGTATAACTAACGTATACCTATCAAACTACGGCTAGTCTCAGTGCGGCCAACCACCGAAACACCGATCGCCCTTCCTAATGTGTATGTATGCTGAATTTCGTCTTCCCCTACCTCCACGAGACGCAAGCGCTATATACTACCTAGTAATGACCGTCACCTTGTTTACTCTGCCCGCATATAAACTACACCATCGCATTTTACGCTCCACAAAGCACTTTGTCATTTATTTGAACGACAGCGACATGGGGACGTTTGTTAAAACAAGAGTTGACAAATTACTTTATCGCGACGAATTCGAGTGCAAATGAAGTCATTCTTCAACAATTTGTCGTAATTAATTCAAACGAAACGTAATTTGTTTTGATTTGTATCGAGGATAGGACAATTTGAAACTTAATTTTACAAGATTTGTTCAATGGACAATTAATAAGTTTTTAATGTTTAATTATGTTGCGTCTTTTGAATTCACTTTGGAGAGAAGTTGCTAAATTCAATATGACAAACTAGGTTATATTTATAAAGGTATATTATGTTATTTAAATAGGTAACCTTATAAATTATGATGAGATGAAATTGTAATTATCTACTGTCTGGGTGTTCATTTAGCTATAGTTTCCAAAAAATATGTTTATGTATGTCTATCAGTTATTCAGTTACCGTGTACCAGTGTTACCAGTGACTAGGTGGCGTAGTGTTAAAGGTCCAGGAATCATTCATCAATCAATTGAATATCAGGTATTTATTATTTGAAGTACCAATGTTTAGATTTTCTCTGACCGCTGTAAATGAAATCGATTCAGGAAAAGTCCTTCAGTTAGAAAAATATTTTCTCACAGCTTTAAATAAACGATAATTCTGACCTACATTTAATAAAGGAAACATAAAATCGTTAAAACGACAGGTTCATTAGGATGTTTAAGTGGTAGCTTGTTTTGAAGGGACGAAAATATACAAGCGTCAACATTTATCAAAGAAATATTTACTCATTCGAAATGTCGTACAAATCAGATATTTGTACACATTGAAATTGTTTTAATACGTTTCATTAGCACATGATTAGTTATATTTATCCTCCTTTCCGTTATAAATATTAATTAAAGGTGACATTATTTTAGGCAATAGAATTCACATTGTCAATTTTAAAATTTCAATTGATACCTATACATTATAAAGCTAGAATCTATACATATAATAAAACAGTAACCGAACCATTTCTGTACATTGAATATTTTTCAAAAAGAGTAATTGGTATGCAATATGTATGTTCTATAGATACCAAAACCATAGTTAGAATT
>LQNK01001100.1:404044-421372 GCA_001586405.1 Phoebis sennae | reverse complement strand
TTTATAATTTTTAACTATAAAACTTTCACACGAAAAACCGCACAAAATTTATTTAATATCATAAAACATTGTTTCAAGAATTTCAATTAGATCGCAGTATTTTCTAAAATAATCAGCTTAAACATAAATGAGGTTTATCAAACTAGAATAAGCCAAATTTTCGTTAATTACACCTACAGGCCTTGTAAATAGTTGGTGAATTTGTAGAGATATATGTAATGACTAAACATTTATAGCTATCTAAATATAATTTTGATCAAAACGATGTTTACAATTTGTTTGTTTGTTTATTTTAATGTTTTAGGTTTAACCAATTTTAACCAATAGTTCTACAGAACTATTTTGTGGGATCAAATTATTGAATTGTTAAGGAACTCACTTATTTTTATGATAGAGCGGGCAAGCGCAGCATACGGTTCACCTGATGTTAAGTGGCTGACCGCCGCTCATGAACACTTACAACAATAAAGTGTCGCAATTGCCCTGCCGGATTAACGGAAGAAGAGGGGATAAAGATAGGATAATGGTGGGAAGTTGAGAGAGGAGTAGAACAGGGTGGGAGAAGAGTGGGATGGGAATACAGGCTTCCGGGGCCCCGCACCCCCCAAAACAGTGCAATTCCGTTTCACGCCTGTGCCAGCTTGGCCCAATCGTGCAATGCTCTGCTCCCACTCTATTAATGCTTAATGATGTTATGCAGCAGAATTACGGTAAGAACACTAATCTCTAAGTCTTTTCTGGCCACTTTAGTTAATTGTTGAATAGAGCCTAAGACGCCAGTTGTAATATTTATCTACTCGAGTGTATATTACATACATAATTATGGCCTATAATTTATTTATTTACAAGAAGTAACATTACAGGGAAGTCCCCAAAGCGTTACAACTAAAACCTATAAACTAATTACATTATTATATAACTAATAAAGTGAATTGTTAATAACCATCCATGTCAAATCATTCAGCGCTACAAACGCTCAATAGACCGATCGTTATGTCAAAAGTTTTTCAAAGTACCGTCAGTATTTGCGAAGTTCAAACAATGTCCATCGCGATCCTTCCAAAGATTTCCCAGGAGACTGCGGACGGCTCATACTTGTTTAAACGGGAGGAATGCAAATTATTACTTCAATAGAACGTTAAATTTGTCTGAATCACTGGCTGCGTTTGTTAAGTCAGTGAAAAATATTATCAAACTGCCTGAAATTACACAAATAAGATTAAAAGATTATTGGAATTTACGTTTGAATAATTACGCAAAAAGAATATGTACTTATTTTAAAAAGTCGTCAACGATTCTAACCTCATACTAAAAGTGAAAAATTTAACAAAAAATAATTTTTCTTTCTTCCTTATCTTATATAGGAACATAATAATAATGCCTCCCCGACTGATATCGGTCATGGTGGCCACTCTCAAGAGATATTAGCCAGGTATGCAGGAGATATTATAGTGCACAGGTATGTGTAGGTGTGCGCAAACACACTCTCTTTTCCTTCACTGTCATAACCCGATAGGACGGCAGACCGACACAACCGGAGAGAGATCAGGCACAGGACCGACGGTTTTACGTGCTCTCCGAGGCACGGGGGTGTTCAAACAATGCCAACCTTCAGAATTAGGGCTGCTATTGGAATTTTTTTAACATTTTTTTGGTCCCACCCGGGAATCCATCCTGAGACTGCTCGATCTGTAGTCAACCAAGTCAACTAGACCAACGAGGCAGTTGATAGGTACATGGTACGTGGTACAATCCAAAATAATAAACATAATATGTCAAATGCTTTAAATTAGTTGCATATGGTCTAATCAATGTTGATCAAAATTACCTGATCAATTGATAAGCTAGAAATTTAGATTATATACGGTGTTTACATAAATTTAATACGAATTTTGTTGTGTGTAATACGTATCAGGTGTCTCTAATTAAGCTATTCAAAACCACCTGCATATAGTAATAATATTTTATTAGATATCGTTGTATGTTCCTAAGGATGCTATCTCTTTCACTCCAATCCTACAAGTTTAGTTTCATATTAAAATTCCAGTTTATGTTCATTGACGTATTTCACTATGTTTCCGTGACTTTCAAACAATAATATCATACAAATAGCAAAAAAACATTCCTTAATAGAATATTTAAATAAAATAAATAAATATTCAGGAACATTTACACTACGCCATCTGGACCTAAACTAAGCAAACCTTGTTCTATCGGAACTAGATAACTGCGAAAAATCTTTTTTGTAAATACATAGATATTACAGGCAAATAAACACACGGACAGTAGAAAATTACAATGTTCATCACATCATAATTTTCTATTCGTGGGGTTGGAACCCACACCACACAGATTATTGCCACAACAACCCATAACCTAAATATACCCAACTGAATAACATCAAACTACGATTAATAATAATAGTCTTGATCCTTAGGCAAAAGATCATTAAGTAACCTTAAAAAAATAAGTTGCCAAGTTTCTTTAAACAAGTATTTAACCGCAATACAGCTTCGTATGGAAGCGTAGGCTTTGTCTATCCAATTAATCGGTAGCCGATCAATAAACAGTGCTAAATTGCCATATAATTTGCAATTAATTTCACGACTACAAGGCAGGGTACATTAACAATGGGGCATTATCTTGTTTAATGAAGTACATAGCGTAGGCAATAATTAGTAGACAGTCGCGCCGTTCTAATATTATGTGAAAATCGGTGCACTGTTCGTCGATTTATGATGATTTTAGTATGAATTTGGGAAACTATATTCATTCAGTGGAAAACTTTGTCGAAAAATTTGTAATAGATAAGCAAATCATTGTCAGTTTTAACTTTCATTTATAAGTAACAATAATCACATCAAAAAGAAAAACAATATTCTTGAAATCTATTCATAATCGGTGCCTTTACCTATTTTCAATTTAACAAGATTTTGCGAATGTGAATGCAAAAAGGATTTTCCAAATTGAGACACATGCGGTCACATACATAAAAAATACTGTCGAATTACGAACCTCCTCCATTTTGAGAAGTTGGTTAAAAAAGGGAAATATATTTTCTCTTTTTCATTAATTAAAATGTTCGAACTTTAAATGTCGACATAAATGCTTTTAATATCCTAGAGTGTTTATTTTATGTTGTATTTTTGCACCAGTTTTTTTTCACGTTTCGTAACGAACTTTTTTAACGTATAAGGCAATGTCTTATTTGTTTTTAAAATAGCTCAAGTAGGACAGATGTTAAAAGAAGTTTTTATAAATAACAAAACCTATCATTAAATGCTTAATTATCTGACATTCCGTCATCAAGAGCTACGCGTAACTAGCCGGTAACAGCAATATTACTTGCTCGTAGTTATGTCTTAGATCCTGCCATTGCCAGATAAAAAATAACTTTTCATAGGTACTATTTTTCTTCTTCTTATAAACAACATATCACTCTGTTAGTTATTGATAGAAATTATGGAAGAAGCAGAATAAAAATATGGACTGGAATGGAATTTAGATATTCGTTTCTTATAAAACAATATGTAGGTATAGATACATAATATTATGTAGGTATATAATATTTCTGTTTGAGAATATATCTATGAATAATAAATGTAACAATATTAAATTCTTTTACCCTGCTTTGTAAAACTTTGCTTCATTTCTTATGTCCAAAGGTTGCCTTAAAGAAATTACTGTGTAGTAATACGTCTACGTTCTTTTTGATGTGTAATTAAATATTTTTTGTGTGTATTTGAATAGTTGAATAAATAAAGAGTATATATAAATATATATCCGATTCAAGGCAGTTGTAGAGATTTTATCTGGACCTATAGTGTTTAAAACGAGTTTATAATATTTCGTATTTCTTGTGTGATATAGTATAACCTTCTTGAATTAAAAACTGACGAATGCTTCTTTCAATATTTTTTTTATAAATAACCCCAGAACAAATGCCTTACGACCAAAACTATACATTCATCTATACTAAGAAAACGCGCAATGGCTTTACAGGTACATAATCTAGATTGCTCCCACAGTCGTTGAATCACCCGTATATGGGTCTATAGCTTAATGAAATTAATCGATGATATTAGCTTAACCGTCGGTAATCTCACTTTTTGCTGTCGGCCCCTCTTCGTACATATCTTCCATTCATTCCGCTGACCGCAAGTGAGTGCAGGTGTGATGGAATCTTCACATCCTTTGGTACTTAAATACATTTATTTATAGGTCGATTATAGAACAATTACAACAATTTTATGTTCCAATTAGCTATCGAATTTAAAAATACAATTTTAAAAGGCTTATTTCATGAAGAATACTTTATATGGGAACAAATAAAATTTATTTATGTTAAAAGTGGATGCTACTTGCTACTATCTTACTAATCCTACTATCCTAATACATGTTAAAGTTTAGATGTTAGGATCTTTAGAGGTTCGTGCGTCAATCACACCGCGACTAGTGGACGGTTTTTGATGAAGTTTTGTTTATTAGCTAGATTAGATGGTAACATTTTTATCGGAATGTAACGGAAGAGAAATCGTGAAAACTTATCGGCCTTACAACTGTGTCGTATAGTACAGCCGTAGGAACATATTTTCATTAACATCTCATTTTTTAATTAACTCGTTTTATATAATTTAACCATTTTCCTCAAAATTTATATTGTTTCTAAATATAACTGAAGCCATAAAATGTTTTGATGAAAGACTGTGTTATGAGCAAATTGATTAAATATTTTTTCAAAGAAACGTAATACTTTCCTGATTAAGATTCTCAACGGAATGTTTTGTTTTTCCATTTCTAAAAGCCTAGCCTATTATTTCAGTAAGAACTATTTTATTTAAATAAAAAAAAATCAACTATTTCTATAATAGACAATAGACGAATTCTAATTTAGCATCACAAAATATACTTTAAAATATAGGCAATTCATTCATTTTTAAGACTGGTAGTGTGATACCAAAAAGGCGAATTTCATTTTTATTGTATCCAAGAATTTCTTGCTTTTAAAATGTGTATGTAAAGCATTCCACAGAAGATCACCACAACATAGTACACGAGGTCCATTGAAAATGCATTTCCATCAGGAAGTGGCTAGCTATCTTCACATCTTCGCAAACGCTCTTTGAATAGCCGAAATCGTCTACACACATACACACCTTCCCAATTCCAGAACATCCTATCTACCTTCAACTGCACAAAAATTTAGACGTTACTCCAAAAACTTACGTTCGAAACTTGAATGAGCTGAATCAGAGATGTGTCAACCCTTTTTCACGTTACATTAAAAAGCGTTCTAATACAACGAAAGTCTGGACCATTATAGGAATTTGTTTGACGAAGCCATCACGTTTCCGCTCTTTTCCCTTTTTCCTCCTTTTACCAGAGATTTTCCCTCTTTATTGCGATTTGTTTAAACAAAGCATAATTAAAGCTCGAAATGAATGACTCGGCGTTTTTAATTCTACAAAACTCACAACTTATTGTACTTTTTGAAGCGGGAACCGTTTTACGAGGAGACAATGAGAGTCCTTGTTAAACAGTTAAATACTTATTAATCAGGCCTGTTTAATTAACGTCGGTAACTCGAAGGTAGGGCGATTAAAGCGTTTTGGGATACACATAAGTTGGAAGTGTTAAAATAGGCGTTTTAATTATTTTTAACTAGTTTTTTTAATGTTGCTACTAAAATTATGACAAAATCGACATAAATACCATAAATACCTTAGGAATTTGCATAGGTATATCTGAAAAAGCATACAATCAATTAACTAGCATAAAAATATTGTGTTCCTTGCTAGTTGAGAAGTAAAACATAAAAAATAATGAAAAAATCATCACGAATTTTTATTTAACGACTCGATTGGTGCAGTGGTCTATTGTGACATAGGGCATGGGTTCGATCCCCACGAGTAGAAAATTATGATGTAATTATAATTTTATGCTGTCTGGCGTAGTGCTGAATGTCCAAAAATATTTATATATTTATTAATTTCGTTATTAAAATACTACTTTCTGCTTGCAGCTTTCACTCGCGTTAAATATAAATGAATTAAAGATAGGTAACATATTCACCCAATCCTAGCCTTGTATATGAAATGTCATCAAACTCCGTACTGTGATTGATACACAAACATCCAAGCTTTTACATTTATAATATTAATAGAATATCTAACTGTATACAACATTTACAAACGTTTAACATAGGTAACAGAACACAACAAAGCTGTTACAAGATTATCAAAATTTTAACGAAATCCTCAGCATTTCGTACAAGCATACATCTAAATAGATTCTTGTTACACGGCTAAGCACTGGCTACTAAGTCAGGTAAAACCTTATAAATAATTTACTGGAACGAACTAAAGTATTTAGCTTCAAGCTGAATGCCAACTTGGCGTTTATTTTCCTCCTATTTAGTGAATTCTATGGACGTTTTAAGGCTTTCATAATTACATTTTATTTTTAAAAGAAATTTTTAATTTTGCGAAAATTTCCGCCAATTACATAGTACAAAGTTGCTTGCGGTTTATTATTGCAGTTAAACTTTTATTTCCTTTTAGAAATTGCTTTGGCCAGAATATTTTGTATAACATCATTGAGATGGTAATGTTGAGCTAATTTAATAGTTATACCTTATAATTTCCACATTTGTTGATACTACTAAAAGCGCCTTTTACCATTACCTACAGCTACACAGTTAGATTAGGCCTCACCATTTTTTGCGTATGATTATAACTATGACGTCAGCCCATAGCTCACCTAGTGGACTGACGATGGCCATATAGGCCGCGAATTCAAACACCTAGAGTAAAGAATACTACAAACCTACACTTAAAGACGACACTCGATCCACGTCTGAGGCTCTTAGATGGAGTTTGGTACTGATAGTTTTTCGAAAGAGATATAATATAGCACTGCATATAAAATATTAGTACAATGTTTATCACACTACATTCTTCGTAAGGATCGAACGCAAACCCCCTAGCAAGCACCAATAGAGTCAGTTATTTTCAACAAAACTTAGTTGCATCAGCTTCCTTAATACTAGTGAAATAAAAACTTTAATACGATTCTGTAAACTGTGAGAGCCGTCCAAATTAATTCGCATACATTTTAATATTTGAGTCGTTCAAAAGCTTTTGTACGCAGCGGCATTTATATTTGGCATATTTGGCTATTTCATTATCGTTGTCTACGAAGTTTCAAACAATTATAGTTTTAACTAAATGCTTGTTTATAATTGCCGCAGTGGCTATTAACCTTCACTGGGTGTTCTGTTAAATATTGGCAGTTATTTGAAAAATATGTACAAACAAGCTTCTGCTCGCGGTTTCGCTCGCGTTAACTTTGGATCTATAAAAAGAGCCGATAACCGAATCTAACTTATAGGCTACCTAATTGTAGTGTAATTTACACACTGCATTGTGCATGCTGTATTAACCTATAATTGTTTGAAACATTTTACAAGAAGTTTACCATGTTTCTAAGTTTTAATACACGTATTAATATAGTCAAACTTAGATTAGTTAATAAATCAATAAATAAATTAGTAGAATTTAGACAACTTATTCATTTAAAATTACTAATTTGATACAATATGGGTAATTACTTGGTATGTAGTAATAGACGTCAAATGGTCAGGATCAAATTATTATTTTTCCCTCGTACTCGTATTGCTAAATCTTTCTGAAAACGCATTCGAACATTCAAACAACCAAAGAAGTGGAACGTAAGTTTCAATATTGCTTTATTATTCAGATATTCTTCAATATACAATCGACTTCTATACATAATTTTACACCAAATTTACTTTCAAAACATTCTTTAATAAACCTTCATAATTATAATTTGCAACCCAACCATCCAGTGAACTTCACACCAAAACAATACCTTATATTAAACCAGTTCTGTTTCCTATTACCAATAAAAGCAGCATAAATTCAAAATTAACTGTAAGTACAGACTAACGACTGTATAATTGAGAAACGGGAGATTTATGAAGCTCGCTGTATCGACAGCTTTCCTATTTTACTCTTATGCGATCTGAATGGGCCATAAAATCTACCGCATTTACATATTTCAACTGGTCTTTGTGTAATTGAGAAGAACAATTATATCTAAAGGCTTTAAACACTAAGAAGACTACATTTTTTGTTACTTTTGCTTTGAGATGAAAACTGACTTGAATATCTTTACAACATTCGAAAAAAGATATAAATCGAACCAATAAATAAAAATATGATTTATGTAAATCACGGTTTAAAGCCTTTGGAAAATAAAAAAATACATTAGCTTTAAATGTAAAAGGCATTTAGCACATGCAATTAATATAAGATAGCTTACGATTACAGAATTTGGTGCATCTTTTTATTGTGACAAGTTACAAAATTATGTTCTGGTTAATTTAAGTGAAACAAAATAAATGTTATGATAAAATTACTGCAGTTACAAAGTGAAACAATTATACATTATACGCTTAATTTGTGTAAAGAATAAATATTTTTAATTTCTTTAATTATTTATAAAAAAATGGCACGTTTGTTTCATTAAACTTTGATTACTTTAAAATATTTGCAACAACTGATTAACATAAGTATAAGTAGTAATACATTCTATTAAAAATGTGTAGTAACCCCAATAAATATAATAAATGATAAAAAAATATACAAAGAAAACTCTTCTTATTAAAAACCAATTAAACGCTAAAGAGATTAACTTTAATCATTTTAATTACAATACATTATCGCATATCGAGAACAATATACAGGAGCTAAAATACTGCCAGACCAACAAATTACGTCACACTATAATGGGCTTTAATTCCACGTATTTAAGGTTATAATCCCGTTAACTGGCCATTAAACTGATTTCATATATTTGCTAGTGTATAACATGAACGTACGCAGAATCGGGTGCGTCGTCTTAACTTTTAATTGTGCTCAGTAATTTTTGCGCCTTGAATCTAAAGTACTAGAAGGCGCCAGTGAAATAATTAGTTAAAACCAAATTCTATATAAGTAGTTGTATTATTAATTGTACTATTCACAATACTTTTCACAATCGACTGCACTAACTAATTTTGTCTCTTATGTTTTAACAAAGATGTTATATGTACTTACTTGAGTGCCAAGATTTTCACATTTTGAAACAATAAGACGTAGTTTTTCTTTCGTCTGTTTTCTTTTTAATTGTTTTATATAATTTTACACCATCTACTTCAGTTACTAAGTCAGTACTAAGTTTCTCTTAATTTTGTTTTTCCTACACAATGGTTACCTGGAAGAGAATTGCTCTCTAGCCATAAGGTCGCCTTTTGATTCTCTAATATGTTAACTTTTATTATTCTCATGGTGTGTGCAAATTGCAATGAAGAATATTTTCATTTTAATTTCATCAGAAATTAAATAGCTGAAACAAAAAAGTAACCAGAACAACAAAATAAATAAACTTCTCAATAATTAAGTCTCATTCAGTTCCATACATCTGTACCGCGGTTTCATTTATCGGCCGTGCCTAGATTCCAATCAGGTTAACTTACTGCGGTACTTATTTCAACCGTATCGTATTTTACACTACACCTCACACTCAATAATCAGCGCAATCAAATACTATTAGTGTTTTTATTTTTATTAGTTTCAACCGTGAATTTATTCACATAATTTAAGATAAATAATGCATTTTATAGCAGCAATTCCATATATTTATAGCCAATAAGAGATATTATATTTTTTAAAGTAATATTAGAATTAAAATCAGAATAGATTTTAAGATATGAATTACAATTTTATATTAGAGTGGGAGCCGTGCAATGCTGGACCAAGCTCGTACCCGTGTAATTACCACCCCCCAGCAGAAGTTCGGCGTGAAGTAGTATTGCGCTGTGTTTCGTTGGGTTAGCCGGAGCTCGGAGGCCTGTATTCCCAGTCTATTCCTCTCCCATTCAGTTCTACTCGTCTCCCAAGTTCCCATCATTAATCCTATCCTTATCTCCTCACCTTGCGGGCTAGGCGCAATCTTGCAATGCTCGGACCCACTCTATCCCACTCTTTTATTACTGGAGATGTTATGCAGCACAATTCCTCTCTGTCGCCTCTTACGACACCCACGGGTAGAAATGGGGTGGCGATACACGTATTCTAATTTCTAACTCGTCGCCACACGATGAGACGATGTCTTATTTTTCAAGTTCTATACTCATTTAAACTAAATTTCCAGAACACCAACCTACAGCAAACAGTGTCTGAAATTCATAAATAATAGTATAATCTGATAACTTAAATTAGACATTGAATCATAAGGAATTAATGAAACACAATTCCATTCGTACATCATACGACTATACATCTTATCCCCAAAATTATAAGGATGATTATCATTTAATGTGTGTAGAAGAGAAATATAAAGGAGGTACTGTTCTGAGGCAAAGCCGCAAAGAAAGTTCTTAAGGTTTAATTAAAAGAGCATCGCGATTACACCTATATTAGTTACAATCAAGGAACAGAGATAACATGGAGAAGCTAATTAAAATTTAACGTAAAAATACAGAACAGAAATAAATGTTAGAAAAAGCACTAAAAGCTTAGCAATTTTTTTTTGGAATAGTTATTAACTACGTGTAAATTTTAATAAAACTAAAACTATATTATCAACTGACTTACGTATTGTCATTGTTGATCATCATCATAGTTGTAAACTAAATATTTTTTTAGATGCAATCTATTCTATGATTTTTTTCATATATTATATCTAACCTATGATCAAAACTTACACCAATAATAAACATCACCTACTCCTTCATTTAATATTTTGCACAAATTCTTACTTTCTTTCTTTTCTATAAATGCGAAATTAATTCTGTCTATCTGTTTGTTTCTTCGTCCCGCCTCACCCACTGAACCAATTTGAAATTTTGTAAATATGAAATTTTGTAACAATAAAGTTTGAAACCCGAGAAAGGAAATAGAGTACTTTTTATCCCGGAAATCTCACGAGTGAAATCGGAACAAAACTAGTTTATAAAAAGCATAGAAAGTTTATAGGAATCAAAAAGTAACATTTCGTGGTCTCTCTTCCTTCAAAATAATTCCAAGCAATTTAAACGACATTCGTATCAAAACATTTCGATAAGCTTCTATTTTCACTAAAGCCGCGGAATTCACTTTATCTAGACAAACTGCAACAGCCGGAACATATTTTGATTCGTCAAATATCATATCGTAAACATTATCTAAAACATTCAAGCCGATTTTATCCTGGGCTTTCCCTCGGTCACATTTATAGCACAATTTTTAACCAGAATTCATTTTAAATCTGGCTTCGATAGCAAGTATTTGGGAAAGCCGTCAAAAGATTTATATTTTATTGATAAAAACGCTCTGCGTTTTTGTAACGGCTCCACTTCTATTTATGTTGCTAATGACACGGAAACTATTAGTTCGCGAAGTATGGGTGGCTTAGAATTTTGATATGACATAAATATTGAGCTTATCTTTAAAACCCACACGAGTTTTATACATTCAAAAGTGTGTTTTTAACAATTTCACAACTGTCTCCGTTTTTATCATTGAATGAATAGCTAACATTCTTGGTCTGTTAATTAGTTGAAGATGCATTGTATACTATAAACGGCTATCTATGCGGAATTATTGTTTAGGATGTAGAATAGTATATTAGGGATCTATCTGCTTGTACAGGGTGTAGCGTAAAAAGTGGATAATATGGTACCTGCATATAGAGAAAGTTAGGACAGTTCAGAAAATTTTATGTTCAGTAAAAGTCTTTTGGTTTTAGATGACACATGCATAATTTTTTTAAACAATTCTAACCCAAACTTAATTTTTTTCCTTATTTTATCCTTAATCTTAACCTAACGCGGTGTTAGAAAGAATATGGTCACCAAACAACTTGCCTGGCACTTTGAGATTCAGAAAAAAAAAAACAAAATCCGAGCGCCTTTTCCGGAACATGAAATATACTTTTCTAAACCATGATAATAAACTAATCTAAAGAATCATATGGTTTTGTTTTTGTTTTTTACGGTCGGCTTCTACTAGCGTAAAACTGACTGATATTCAGAATCGGCTCTACAGATTCCCGAACCGTATTTAAGCAGAGCCCCATATATTAATAGTCTTGTCAATAGCCAGATATAATTATTATAAATGTTCGATCGGAGATAAAACGTTATTCTCTGCGTAAGGCAAGGATTCACCCTGCGGTAATTGCAATACTTGTTGGATTTATGTTCTGCCTTAAAGTGCGCGTATCTCCATTACTTTGGCTCAATGGGCTGACTACTTAATTATATATCTTTATATGTAATGGATGGGGCATGAGAAACGGCCGGAATGTAGGGGGTCTAGAAAATGCTGGAATCGTGCGCGTCAATGGAAAAACAATGAGCATAACAATGGTGAAGGCAGTGGTTAAACGATACAATGTAATAGGAGAAATATTCGTTTATTAAGTAACAATTTAACTACTTAACCACAATTTGGTGGTCAATATAGTAGTAATGTTCACAGTAGTCACAAAGTTAATATAAATATAGATATTCATGGGCATTTAACACTACGCTATCTTTTTTTTTTATCGTGAGGAAATCCTGCATGGATACCCACCTGTCTCGGGGGAGAGAGGCAGGTTATGTCAGACTCTTACTGACTAAAACCTCACGGTGGCCCTCATTTGCGCAAGAAGACGGGGACCCCGGGATCTCCAGAAGAACACTACGCTATCTAGTCCCAAACTAAGCAAAGCTTTTACTATGGACACTAGATAACGGATAGACATACTTAAACCTCCTTTTTTGTAAATATTTACAAAATTACTATAAAAGAAAATTACAATGTTCATCACATAATCTTCTACTCGTGGGGATTGAACCAACACCCTCGAGCGCAATAGACATTACCGCAATAGACGCAATAGACATTGCCATATTCACTGCGCCATTGGGTCGTCGAAGTAAAGATTACATGATTGGTGTTCCATCCCTTTCTCTCTTCCTATAGGAGAAGAAACTATTCCTCGTCATCTAACTCTTCATAAATTCTTTCTTTATACTTTTCCTCTCGTAAGTCTGGCAAAGCAATTGTTTACCAAATCAGATGTTCATGGGCTGCGGAAGAGATCTTCAGCCTGTCTCTGACATAAAAAACGTTTTGACAAGAAGACAATGATCAGAGGTCTCAAAACGCCAATAAAGTCAAACCAAAGTGGTTGCATTCAGCAATAAATAACTGATATACTTTGGACAGAAGCCGTGGGGATATTGTGGTTTGGTTTAAATTAGGTAACAATTGATCGTACGTCTGGAAAGTTCGGTAACTTGTGGCCTGCCGACGTACTAATATTATGTCAAGCTCACTTCGCCAAGTATTCTCGTATTTAAAGCATATTGTTGGTAACGTGTAAATCATGGTTAGTTTGATCTGCGCGTGGCTGAACGTTTAGAAACTTAACGATAAATCCATAATTAAACTAATGCGATAACAATTTATGAAGATTATCTTGAAATATTCGAAGATGTATTCGTTCTTTGGTATGGAGGTAGTAATATCTTCAGTATCAATGTGCCCCTTATTAAAAGAAATAAATACCAGCAATGAAATCCGTCATAAGAGTAGCTTTATGTTTTTAACATTATGTTTAGGCCCTGCAATATCGACTTTTTTATTAATAGGTCTACAGAACTAAACTTGTTAAAGAAATTCCATATAATAAAAAAAAGGTTGACAAACAATGGTGCACTGTAAGTTCTTCTACGGAACACAGCATGCGTGAAATTTGATTCACAATAATATTATCGTCTAAAGTTTATGACAAACTGTATAAAAAAAACAAAAACGAATTATTAGCTAGAACCTAGAATTTTCACAGATGCGATTTAAGTATGTGATCAGAGTGTGAAATCTTATAAGGATACAGCCTGGCTATACTAAATTATTTTTTGTTTGTATTTTTTGTGTAAAAATCCTTTCACAACAAATACCCGGTTAAGTTCTTAGAAAATAATTAAATTACATTACACGCAACAAACGTTGCTACGCACATTGTATCACAAAATACGCAGGAAAAATAGTCGCCACATTTTCCCGTGTGCGTTCCCCCCGCGGAAAAATGTCGAATTTTTAAAACTTTCTTTGGCAACTATTTAGTGTGTCGGGTCGTGTAATTGTGTGTGCAATTTTTAAATTTGTGCGTCCAGTAGTTTTNNTTTTCCCCACGATTTCCCTTTTCAATGTATCGTTCGAGATATCCCAAACCGTTCGCTTTGTATATGCAAAGCTTTTTTAATAAGACGGCCTTCCGTCTTGAGGAAAATGTCAGCAATCTGCGGCGAAATCCTACTTTATTGTTATTGTACCGCATTTATTCGAGGCTCAACCCAAAGATATAAACCTGGGAATCGGTAGGAGTAAATAAAGTGACGGCCGGGTAGCTTTGTAGCTGAGATAACAATTATTTGGTCTTTTATTGTGCGGTTGCCGAACCAATAAAATCGGTGGCTGTCTGTAAATAAGAGCAAAGCTTTTAGGAGATAAAGGAATGCCTACAGTCCACAAATAGTGCAGGAAAATCATGCTTTTATATCAGTTCGGTAATTGTCTCCAATTTTCTGTGGAGGTTAATTAGTATATGATTGAACAATTTTAATCGTAAGTTTCTTGGACTTCTGTTGCAAACATATTCGTGAATAAAAATAATTTATTTCTAGAACGTTAGATATGCAATTATATAGACTACATTATAGCATTTTACGATGGAAGCGAAGACGCGCTCAATAGCTAGTGTACTAATAAACGAAAATGAACAAGAACAGATAAGAAAGTAATTGTTCTACCTATACAATTATAAATAGCGTTTAAAGTATAGATAGTGCTTCTAGTAATTCCATTCATAATTTCGAAGATAATACGTAACTTATCAATTTTTGTCTCGTAAAAAAGACAAAATTTTGTTTAACTTTTTCGCAACTTAGCCCCTAATTAAATTGAGGTTCAAAGTACTCGCTGTCCCGAGAAAAGCTCCGATCTTTCATGTTTAATCCAATTTATTTTTGCGCCTAATAAAAAAACGAGGCAAAAATCGCTAAGGGAAGACATCAAAGCTCAATATGGGCCTAAGGATTTTTAAAATATATAAATGGCATAATTGAGTCCAAGAACCCTTGGAAATGTGATGCTAATACAAAACATATTTCTGATTTTTTCGAGATATTTCAGAATTAAGTATTTTTGATGAGTTTATGAAATGACGAGCACAAATTTCCATATAATGTATAGGTATATCATTTTATCCAAGTTAAGTTCTTCGTTTAAATGTAGTATTAGTTTAAAGGTAGTTTTATCAAATGTCATACAAAATTGATTGATTTTCGGTGTGCATAACTTTTAGATACTTTGCTATCATTTTTTTTTGTAAAGTCCGCCAAATGGTTATATAAATGAAAATTAAGATAATATATATTATAAGAATAAGCGTAGTGGGTTATGTAGGTATCTCGCAATCGTTCTCGAGTGAATACAATCTTTATATTAAACGTTGTCTGCAATTGTCGCAGTGACACTTTTAACTTAATCATCATTATTACCACTAGTCGTTAAATACATACTTTAAGCTAGACGGCATCACTGATAATACGCATATTAAAAAATAAAAATTCAATAATAGAAAACGTATTGTCGAGATATTTCAATTTGTCTCTGTTTATTCATAAAAAGAATTCCAACCCGTAATAAAATCGTAACATGACCTCCAACACATCGATCACCAAAAGAAACCCTCACATCAAGCACTATTCAAATCAATTTCGCAACGCAGCCCACTCGACTGTTATTTGATTTTCTCGAAAGCCTTGCTACTCACGAATTATAAAAATTAATTCTCGAAAGCACCTCACATTTTATTCACCGTTCATCCTCTCCAGACGTGAACGAGTGCCGATGCTCACTGCAAGATTTCCTTGACATAAGAGACTGCAACATGAATCAAGTTTACTAGACGGTGCCAACGCGAAATCGCACAAAATTATATAAGTTGGTAAACTATGATTTGATATCTTATGGTGTTTCGTTGTGAAAAGTGTTTAAAAATGCTTTTACACGCCGCATCTTCAAAAAATATCAAATGTATCGGATGTGAGGTGGTCTTTCAAATTTCAACCAAATCCATTCACTTGTTTTTGCTTGATGTATATAAACTAAACCAAACATAAAAAATTATGATATTACAACTACTTAGTATTAATTTTTATCATTATCACAGTTCATAAACATAATGGTTCACCAATTCTTTCTTACAAAGGCGTATTATTTATTTGCATTTCTTTCATTACATTTCTTGCTATCTTAAATTAAACAAAAGGAGATTATAAGGAAATGAGTGACTTTTTCTTCTAGGAAAATTTATTGGATTTGAGCTTTACCTTTTAAATATAAAGAAGACTGTCCCACAAAACGTAACTATGTAAGTTACTGTACATCACTACGTCAAACCCATATAACATCTTTACTAATATTATAAAGAGGAAAGATTTGTTTGTTTGTATTGAATAGACTCCGAAACTCTATAGTTTCTCTATAGTCAGACCTATGTCTGATCTGGATGAAATTTTGTACAGAGATTCATTGAAACCCCAGGAATGACATAGAATAGTTTTTATCCCGAAAATCCTACGGAAACGTGATATATACGCGGATAAAACCGCAGAGCTCAGCTAGTCTACACTAATATCATAAAGAGGAAAACTTTTATTTATTTGTTTGATTGTTATTTGCAATGAATAGGTTCAAAAACTACTGGACCGATTTTAAAAATTATTTCACCATTCGAAAGCTACATTACAAGTAACATAGACTACATCTTATAGGTTATACATATAACATTATGCTACGAGAGCGAAGCCGAACGGATCAGCTGGTAATTCATATAGTCACTTCTAGTATTACATATCTCGGTGCTCTTGTAGCTTAAAAGATTTTTCATATTCAATTACAAATAAACAAGTGTGTCTTGAGCGCCGCCTTTGACGTCTGCTTAGAGCAATATTAGGTGCTCTTCTCAACTCTCCCTTGAAGGTCAAATTAGCTTAAGGCCTATATATTTGCTTTATGCATTTAATATTTTGTTAATGGTGTTTTCATACGTTAATCTTATTTTACGTGAAACGTTAATACTTTAAAATATTATGTAATATTATTCACTTGTATCTACGCTACTTGTAAAATTAATATTACTTAAAAATGTTGCAGTTACATGATTCGTAGAAGTTACCAGATATTGTCATGAATTTTATTTAATAATACACTAATTTATGGTTCAGTT
>LQNK01001100.1:390625-403240 GCA_001586405.1 Phoebis sennae | reverse complement strand
TTGTTACTGTCTTCTGTTTCTTTGTGTTGTGAATATCTTTTGTACAATAAAGTGTTATAAATAAAATAAATAAAAAAAAATAAAATAAATAATTTATGGTTCAGTTTATAGGATTTATTTATAAAAATATTCGTGTTTTAATAATCTAATGATGAAATTGTTGTTGTTATTGGATAGGTCTTTAAAAATAAAGATTATTCTATCTAAAAAAAGATTTGAAACGAAAACATATACTACCGTCTCTTCTTCGAAAACCCACAAGTTACAAAATTTTGTTGTGCTAGCAAAAAATTATTGAGAATAGTATAAATTCCAACATGAAACCCTTAGAATCTATTTCAAAGATTCCATTAACATAAGTAATTATTTCAAGCAGATTCACGATAACTTTGATAATCAAATTCGGCCCATTCCATATCTATCAACATGAACACTTTCAGAACCTTATCATTTCAATCTAATACAAGTTTAATTCAAACCCATTACCATCACTGAATTCAGTCTACACGGTTCAAAGATCAAAAGAAACTTATACATAGGGGGAGAGTCCACGCACCTAGCATACTTTACAAGATTAAAACTTCGCCCTTATTCGTCTATGTTTAAATAATAATTAGCTTAAGCTCTTAGGGGAGGACTTTAAAATGTTCTAATGAATGTTTAGATTGGAATGTGCAATCGTTTTGTATGATTTTGATTATGCAGACTTATTTATGGGCCCTTTGATGCTTTGGATGACATGTGTGCAACCCTTAATATGTAATTGCAATATTTTGAATAATAAAATCGTGGGTACTTGCATTTAATTTTGTTGCTGGTATTTATTCATTACGAGCTGCAGAGGCTTTGCACAAGTACAAACAAATTTGTTGTTTTTTAGGGTTGCGCACCTAATAAATAGGTAAAAACCTGCTTTTCGTATTATTTTGCTCAATATTAACAACGGTAAAATAAACTTATAGGTAACGGTAGAATTACAAACACAGCCTATAGAATGTGATTAATTTTTTTTTCCTCGATGGTGCACTTGAATTTGTTTTCTTCCGTTGTCTGATATATTTTTAAAACATAATGCGAGTATCTAATAAAGAAACTACAAAAACAAATAAGTAATGTAAAACAAGGGCAGAGAACCACATTTATGAAAAAAAAACTTGATAGATTATTATCTCAGCTATCATCCCACAAGAGATGCTCCAACTATTACACTCTGTAAATACTATATAACTTTAATATACTTAATTAACTTTTCATAATAAACCAAAAAGAATATTTTGTATAATTTATGAATAAAAACGTAATTTAAATAGTTGAATTAAACAAAAACTTATCATAGCTAAAGTATACAACCTAATCTATCATACATTATTTTTCTGTCGACTGCAGCTTCAAAGCCTATTGAAAACAATTATTTCTAATCGCCATTAAGAGGAAACATTTATTAAATAATCTATTATTAGGATAAAAATAATATCCTCCTAAATGAACTCGCTAGCCATGACAAACAAATAAACCCATTTTATCTGGTAAACTAAATTGAAATTCGATTAAAACAATCAACTACTGGGCAGTTAAAAGTATTTAAATTGCGTATTAATTAAGAACCACAATCAACCCATTAATTAGATAATGTTTTATCTGTCATTTCATTCGTTCCATGTGAAACGTCGTTGGGAGTCCACTTATCAAACTTCTTACCTGACAATCCTTTAATCCGTTTTGGGAACATGTATGAGATAAAGGTAACGTCAATGCTTTTATTAATCCGTCAGTCAACTGTCATTTTAACAAAAACGGCTAACTGATTAAAATAAGACATTCAGAGTGACACATAAAGGGTGGCAATTGTGGTTTTTTGACACTTACATTGTTACAATAGGTACGAAATGTGGATTAAATTTTTAAAGGTGGATTTGAAAGAAGCACAATGTCTGACATTTATTGTAACATTTCACAGGCGGAAGGGTTGACGCCAACTTTTGGTAAATTGTACGGAAATACAGGACGGTTTTGTATTACATTTATTATTTTTGACGCGGCTAGAATTATATTTTTTAACCAAATGTTGTTTTCATATTACAGGGAAGTATTTCTAGAAACAAAATGAATTACTAGCTTCTACCTACTGGTAATTAAATGTAAGTAGTAGGAGCAAAAACATAGCTAATATTTAAAAATAAATAACATGTTTAATTTATTTTCATGGTTATTTAATCCCATTTTTGATCAATCATCTTGGGGTTTAACGCCTCCTAAATATTTACGCCTACACATTTTTACATAGCAATACTGGCCGCGTACATCAAATTTCGTTTTGCTAGGCGATCCAAAAGTGAAATATGAATATGGTATTATTTTGTTATACATATAACATGTTACAGAAATAATAAAGCATGTATACAGTATTTTGAAGCCATGTGTAATATATTACAAATATAATGCACAATTATAATATTTATTTTTTAATATTTTTGTACTTTTATCAATGTTATAAGCAAAATAAAAAAAGGTATTATAAAATAATATATAAATAGAGATAAGATAAAAGTTAAATAAATCAGCCTTTCAGTAATTTTCTTTCAAACGTTACATAAAAAAATGACATTATAGTATCATAAAACAAAATTGTCTCTCGATTTATTGTATCCCTCGTTGTAACAAGGAAATCTCGTCGAAATTGCTACATACGGGCGGAATGTGAAATTTTGCACAAACATGAGCTCTCATCTGTGAATAGTTTATGCAGAATCCGAAATCCGCAGCATCGGGCGTGATGCATTAACCTCCGCCACTGGGCTTAGCACAAGTAATAGGGACTCCAACTATTTTTATTTGAGTTTTTTCGTTAACAGTCAGTTTTTTTTTATCTTCATTCAAAGGTTTTGCCATGCCTTCGTAAGACTACTGATTTTATGTATATAAGTCGATTAAAATAGCAATCTATACATATAATAAAACAGTAACCGAACCATTTCTGTACATTAAATTAATTTATTTAATTAATTTTGAGTTTGTTAGTAATATGAAATTATCCAACTAAATGTAAGGAATATTAATTTAATTTTAATTTTAATTTATTATTAAAAGATGTAATTTTGTTAACGTCTACAATTTTAATGGTCGTGTATGCACGCTTAGGTTGGCAATTTCGCCTAAAACACCTTATTTTTAAGAGCTGTATTGTACACTGTGTTATTGTCAACTGTTGTGTATGCCTAATAAAAAAAAAAAAATTAATTAATTAATTAAAAATTTTTCAAAAAGAGTAATTGGTATGCAATATATATGTTCTATAAATACCAAAACCATGGTTAGAATTTTTTTTTCTGTTTGTCTGTTTGTCTGTTTATCTGTTTGTATGTGCGTTAATCACTTAATAACCACTTGGCAGATTTTGATAAATTTTCATATGCTGATAGACCTATATTAGGTGCAACTTATAGGCTACATTTTATTTGAAAAAATATTTTTAGGGGTGGCTTTTCATACATGTAAACGGAGGGTATAAAAATAAATTCGCGCATACATCATTAAATGAGGTGTCATTGGATAGGTTTTTAAAAATAAAATACAGGTTTCTACAAGCGTTTTTTAATAAAATAAATATTTTTTGAGATATGCGCTTCTGAAGTTGTAGAAATGTCATACCACGTGGGCATGTGAGATTTTGGTTGAATTGCGGACATGCTTTTTTATACTCTTAACGTATAGATTAAGGCGTTAAAACACTCAATAATTTCTCAAGCACCTTCAAAAAATAACTAACTCTTAGCCCGCGGCTTCGCTCGCATGGGATACAATTTTCTGTATTTTGAAGAGGCGCGCGCCCTGTGAGGTTTTTTCAAACCTATTTCCATAGAAAATCATAAAAAAAAACAAATATATCAGAGATCCTGCGACCGTATTTTTTTAAAACTTTAGTTGTGCGCCTTTAAAAACTACAGAAATTAGTAGCCCACGCGTGCGAAGCCGCGGACGGAAATCTAGTTACTTAATAATTTTCAAATTCATAAATTCATATTTGTTTTTTGTTAAACTTCAGCGTGAAAAGTGCTTATAAAACGGAATATAATTAAATTTTTTTAAATTTCCTTAGTTCTTTAATGGATTATTATTTCGTTTAGAAAAACTGGACCACCTAACTTACAACGGTAAAGCCGTTATCAATCAATGAACCGAAACTCATTATTAAAAAAGTAATAAAAAATCCTAAAAATAGAATAAATATGGTTCCCGTCGTTTCCCCGGGGCTTGTCTAGTACCCGACTCGGGATAATACGGGGATTTTTACGAAACCTTCCCTAAGCCAACACTAAAATGCTTAAATTTAAATTAAAAATTCAGAAAAAAGATCGCGCTCGGAGCGCATGTAGACTTGTTTTATCGTAAAATAAAATCCCTGGATTAGCTTACCCTTCATGTAAGGATTGTCTCATAATCTTGGTTCTTGAAAATATAAATTTTCTTTTTATGAAAATGCTAGGCTTAGCTCATATTGCAGTCATTGTACTTAACCTCTACAATGGACGTTGTGTCGTAGATTTTACAATTTAATATGTAATACTTTTCGTGTTAACTGTTTGGTTTTTAATCAATAAATCGTCATTGTCAAGCCAAAAACTTCAATGTGCCAAAAGCATACTATCAAGATATTGACAAAATTCTCCTGAAAAATGTTTTATGCAGGATAAATTTTAAAAGTATTTCATTTCAAATTTTTAGTTATTATATATAAACGCATGTATCTTTTAAACATATCAATTTAATATGTTATAGTTAAGAAGTAGAGGAAGGCATAAATTTAAAAGAAATGAGTTATTCATTTAGATAATTTATTTTTATTAAACTCAACACGACTATTCAAATACGCTAGTAAATTATCAAAATTCATAAATATTAGACAAAAATAATAGTACTAAAGTTTATGTAACTTATCACAAATTCATAACAACTTGTTTATTCATGAAACATTATAACTTTAGCGAATAGCAATAAAACAAGCAAAGTGGTAAAGAAATAGCAGACATTTAGAAAATGTTCCGAGCCTTGACAATATTATGACAGAATATTTCCTGTTGTACTCGCAATTTAATATTTAAAAGTATTTTGCAATTTTTATGTCCCTTGTTCGTTTTATGTTTACACGGAGACAAATGTGTACCCTTAAAAATAAAGCTTAAGACGCCTGGCAATATTAAATTTCCGACTAAATCCAGGAGGAATCCAGGATTTGAATAAACCAGGCGGGCTTATTCAATCAACTGTATGCAGTTGATTTAAAAATTACAGCATGTTACATCAAATAAAAATATCGAGATTTAGCCCCGTCGCTCACTCGTCAGGTTTGCATTTCCATGTCGAAGGATGTCGATAGGAGAGGCAGCATACAAGTTTTCAGCTTGTCTCAAATACCTATCCAAAAAATGCTGCCAGCTCTCGGACATTAAAGTTTAACTGTCATTTCATTTTTAGTTTACAAGCAACTTACAAGGTAAAAAAATACAAATAATAACGTACCTATTTTAAATAGAAATGTGGGTATCAAACCGGGTAAACTTGCCGTAGTCTCACACAGACATTCACCAAAATAAAATCTGTGTTTATACTGATAAACATGTATATCACATGTACGAAATAACACGACAACACTCCGCCTAATTTAAGACAATCGAGGACAAGCCTCTATGTATTTTAATTTAGTTTTACGACTCATAAAACACCGACGAAATGAAAATTATATCACGCGACATGAACTGCAATTACAGTAAGTGTAGGGAATTGGGGCAGACGAAATTACCAAATTGCTCTTAATTTAGACGATGCTTTAATTACGCCCCAACAATTAAACATCGCGCAAGTTTAGTACGATTAAGTGCTTAATAAATAGTGCTTTACAATGAACTCTATTCAGTCAAACGTTCTTATGAACTTATATTTCTTAAAGTTCCGATGCTTCCTTTCCTTCTTCTCATGCAGGTTCCTTACAAACTTCTCAGAAGGTTCAAGACTTTTCGCTTCTACAACTGGTGTAGGCAGTCGTGCTCGTGTAAGAAATCCTTGTAATGCTTGAAGCAGGAATGACAGAAGTGACATTGATACTACAATATTGATTGGATCGAATCCGATTGAATGATGATGATACGTCGATACTCCAAAATTAGCATTACCACTCACTCCGTATCCTGTAGGGGCGTAAATACCACCGAAACTTCTCGAACTATCTTCTTCTTTCACTTCTATAGGAGATTCAATTTGATAATCTGAATCTTTATTTTCCGCAACGTCGTTTGATATTTTTATAGGCACGGCTTTCATTGTCCGACTGTGATTAAAGCGTAACTTTTGCAATACTTTCTGCGCATTCGTTTCAATCTTATTCACCAAGTCATTTATTTTCTGAGTCTGTTCTTTAATCACCTTGCTTATGAAATCCTTTAGCTTTTGTATTGGTTGGACGTTATTAGTTGCTTCGGAGCGAACGTTAATAATGAAGAATATTGCGATTGTTAGAACCGGTAGTAGCGTCATTGCTACAAGAACGGTTTTTGTGAGGAGGAATTTAACAAACATGAACGTGTTTGAAAGATGAATAAATAAATGGCTTGAAGCATCATGAGCTGGGTTTATAAGTAATATTAATTCGAGGTTCGTTGCGCTTTATAATATCGTGTCACTGGGAGAAATTATTCAAGTTCATGGATGTGATTACCTTGACATTTGGTCTAGCTGATCACGGGCGTGTCACTATTGTTTGGAGAAAGAATGGGGAAAATGTTTCGGTGATTGATAGTGTAACAATTTGTGAAATTAATGTTTTGTTTGGGTAGATTTGATACTCAATGGAATTGTACTTGCTACGGCAGTACATATAATAAAATTGGAACGATAGAGAGAAGATTAACATGGCCCCTGCGCAAGGTTACTCAATGGATCAAAGAGCAGAGATGATGATGTTTTATAATATAGAACTTATCATATAATTTCATGTTAAAGTGAATTATTAGTTTATATTAATTTGCAGAACTTAATTACTAAATGCTCGACGTGAAAAAAGGCTCAGGGGAAGATACTTATTTTTTTGTATAGGTATTATTAGAAATATTATAAAAATAAAAATCTGACCTATACTATGATAGATTCATTTTACTTACTAAAATAAAAATATAACGGTGAGTGAGGTCAAGACCGAATTATTTTTAAGATGAAAAGTGTTATGATTAAAGCAATATTGTGGAAAAAGTATTCTCGATTCTAAATTGTTCTCAATTTTTTTACGTGGTCATAAATGTTCAAAGACCATACTTTTACCTCATATAAATAGAATCTTTTTAATTCTTTGTAAGTATAAAAAAGTTCCATTACAAAAAGCGATTTCATCAACATGGGAAAGAAGGAAAAAATGGGCAAGGACACAAAGAGAGGAGGAAAAAATACAAAATTACAGGACACGGGGTAAGAAAAAATATCTTGACTATTTTTAAGGAATATCAAAGCTCAAATTCCTTTTCTATCCATCACCTATTACTCTCAGCGATATAATTTGAAAATGATTTTTGCAAAAACTACATTAAATTCGGCGTTATTGACCATTACTCGTGTTACTTCGTTTTTTCCTCCCCTCCTCACTCTACTTTCAAATTCAACGAACATAGTTATTTTAATATCGTGGTATTTATTAAAATTACTTTTAACATTAAGTACAAAACGCTGTATTTAAAATTTAAATGCAGTGTAGTTATATTTGTTGCAGAGACACCTATCTGTTTCTATGTGAACTAAAATATAATATCAACAACATGCATAACTATATTGATTACTTTAGAATTTAATAGATGGCGCTAGTGAACATGTTGCGCAGAGGCACTTTGTAATGGCCGTCCAGTCGAACATTATTGGACCAAGACACACATACTGTTAGTTTACAATGTGTTCTAAAGATGGCAGTAAACATTATTTTTGGATTATCAAAGATTTTTTTATTTCTAAGTAATATTTATTCGTGGATATTTTTCAGAGAATATTTAATTACAGAATAAGAGATATTTAGGATATAAATATAATATGTTACTATATCACTTCCATTTTTAACCGACTTTCAAGAAAAGGCGGAGTTCTCAATTTGACCATATTTTTTATATATTTATTTTTCCTCAATTTAACAAGATTTTGCACCGAATTTCAAGAAAAAAAAGTGTTTTTCTTTCTTCTATTTTCTGGCAAAAAGTTGACTGATTCTCATTCGGTCGTGTTGTTCTATGAGAGTAAAGGAATAGAGAGTGCACCTGTGTTCGCGTACATACTTGTGCACTATAACATCTCCTGCGTTTGGCTCGTTTCTGAAATTGGGCTCCGTGACAGAAATCGGTCAGGAATTCAATGCTTTTAATTTTAATAGACATACAAATTCCAAACCTAGTTGACGCACTAGTTAGCAACGCATTTGTAATCAATGCAATGGTCATCAAGTCATCAGAATACACCAGAAGCCGGTTAATACTTATGCTAATGGTTGAACTGGACGTAACCTACTCGATTAAGGACTACAAACACGTTCTGATATAGGGAAAGTTTCTCTTTAAAAGTGTCGATTTTCGAAGATTCTATCGAGAGATAAATCCCTTAGCATAACTTCATTTTTTTTAAAAAAAAAGCCTAGTAATTACAAAATTGACTGTGTCACTTTTTTTTTCTGTGAATTTTGGCATAAGTTCTTATATTATAGAGTGTAAAGGAATAGACAGTTCACCTGTGTTCGCCCATACACTTGTGTACTATAATATCTACCGCACAGTTTGATAGTCTCTGTTGAGATTGGCCACCATGGCCGAAATCGGTCAGGGTAGCTATTATAAATCATGATTTTTTTTTATAATGGGAGGAATACAACTATACAAGACACCATATTTTTTCAATATATTTTATGTTCCTCATTTTTCACCAACATTATGTAAATCAAATTAAACATAATTTTATAAAATTTGAATATTCAAGAGTCCTTGTACTATTCCTCATTAAACCCTTAAGTAAACAACGCTATCTTGATGCATAATTATAGGAGGGGAGTGGGAGAGGAACAAATAGCTGATCCCTGATATTAATTCCCTTTTAGTCGCTACGTAGCCATTTTTACACAGACCCTAATTGGGAAGTGTCAAGACAGGGGAAGGAATGGAGTCGGTATTATGGTTAATTAAATGTTATATTATGACTTTTTAAATCATAGAAAATTTATAATTTATATCTTCATATATTTCAGAAATAATTGAATTTGGTTCAGATTTTTTGTAACCATTATCGAAAGCTATGCTTTGAAATTAAATGAATTTTATTCAGGGTCTGTGGATACTAAGGTATACTATCACTTAATCCAGCTTATAACATACCTAAATACGAAATTTATTTAAAATACGCTCAGTAGTTGTTGACTCTCTGTCACACAAACATCCAATCTTTAACATTTATAATATCATAAGAATATTTTAAATATCGTTGATATAAAATGTACTAATATACGGAAGCATATAAACATATTATTCTAACACCAAAAAACGTGTATTAATTTGAACGCTTCTCCGATTACAATTGTTCTTGTCAAACAACAATGTGAAAAACGTTAGAATAAAAATTCTTCATTATGTCCACCTTATCATTCGTGTTAATCAATGGGCGTGGAAAAATCATAAATATTGCGTGAAAAAATAGACACAAGTTCGTAAACCTACAATGAAATTTGAGTTTTAAGTCAACTGAATAAGATACATTTTTGCATAGAAGTGATGCAGTGTGTAAGTTATTACTGTAATGTGTTTTAAAGCCTGTAGTGTTATAACGATGTTAGATTTATTAGTAGGTACAACACGCAATTAATTCATTATTAAGATGTTGGTATAAAACCCTCCTATGTGATTCTGTGATTATTAGTTTTATAGTTTGAAAAATAAGTATAGTTAAAATTTGTGGTATTTGATCTTATTACGCTGATAGCTAATTAGTTTGTCTATGAAATTTATCGGTCGTTAATTTTCTTAAATTTCGTGGCGAGTTTTAGGAATTCGAGATTATTTGATGTTTAAAAAAAAGTAATTTGTTCTATAAAAATATTACTTGTAAATATATACATTAACATAATTTACATATGTATATTTATATTCTACAGTATACATTAATATTTTTTCTTTTTTGTTATTTAACGCTGCAAGTCTGCGTTTAATTTGGACCACATATTATTGTTTTTATAGAATTTGTATCCTAGACGTACCTGTTGGTGTTCTACTAACAGGTCTACATCTAGAATCTACAATAAATAAATAAATATACAAATTGGCTGCGATAACCAAATGTATTTTAATAAAAAAAAACAAGTAATCCAAAAATAATCTCATTTCTCTATCATCCATTGTGCTCGAATTTTAACCGGTACAAAAAATCATAAATAATCCGCTTCGAATTACGTTTTACCAACTAGCGCGATAAGATCGGTAAATGTAATCCACTACGTTTTCAATTTAACGTCAGCTTTGGTGAAAATAATTTAAAAAGTAATTAAAAAGAGACATAAATCCTTCAGTGGCGAGAAAAATAATTTATAAAACAATGACTACATTATTTATTGTTTAATTGGAGGTTTTAGTGATAAGTTATTAGAATTTTTGATGAAACAATTTTCTTAATTACCCAGTATAATCGTAATGTACATATAAATTAATAATATATTCTTAGTATATTTTTAATGACGGAATGAATGAATGAACTCTTTAATGCACATATAAACAACACAAAAATACAGCATCTAAGAATTATGTACATACGGCGGCCTTATGGCTAATAATAAGTAACTTATACCAGACAACCGGAAAACTATAGAAGCTGTTAGAATAGTAGGAAGTGCGAAGTACCTATTAATACAGAAGATATTAAATACATGACTGCGACATAAATAAATATTCCTTGACATTTAACACAGCGCTCTCTAGTCCCAAACTAACATACTATACAGACATATTCTAACACATTATCAAACCTTAAATTATTAACATTACTATATTCAAGGTTCAAATATATTCAAAGGGCAGCTCAATTGTCTTGCATCAAAAGAATCACTTTTATTTACATACAGGTGAGGCAGGTGTGTTTGTTTAGCCTATAATTGTCCAATTAATTTCGTTCGCCCGTTTTGTAATACTCGGAATTTCTGTTATTGTTTAGACGTAATTTATTTTATGGGTTCGGAATATATTGCAGGGTGCTTTTATGACGCTGTAAAGATATTTGTTTTTGGAAACTTTTAGTGTAAGTATAATGTAGGGACCAGTTTTTCGTGGTTGAGTCTAATTAATAAAATTTAATATTTATTTATCACAATCGTTTTTCTTGCTTATGATCGTATAAAGTAAATAATGCTAAATTAGCTTAAATTCTAATGGTTTTGTAATTGCAATAATTTTTAATGATATTTTGTTTCACTTATTTACGGGGGTCATTTTAACCATATTTTATCTTTAAGGATTCTTCTTTTACATGTTTGTAAAGCAGTTACGAAAAAGTCTAAATGATAAAATTATATAAGATAAAATTTGACACACAATATTGCTAAATAAAAAGACGATTATATTTATCCCGGCTCAGTGTAGGGTAGGAGATAAAAAATACAACAATTTTATCGATCAAAATCATTTATTTCATAGGCAGAAAACAAGACAGTTGACAAATTAAATAAATCATAACCAAATTAAAAAAAAGAAAGTATGAAAATCTTAAACTTACCTAATGACATTTTTTTTTAATTATTTAATGTAATTGTCAATTTTCAATTGTATTGAAAAGCAGACGTTTTTTCCAAAAAAATGAATACATACAGGTTCATCGATAAGTTTAAATCAAGAAACAATATCTCACAGGGATTCAATTCAAATTTTACTACTCAAATATCATAAAAAAAAAAATTAGACAATTCTTAAAATAACTCAATTTATTACAAAACTATTACATCCGATTGACACAACTTAAAAATTCTCCTTTTTTCAAGATTTATAACAACAGTCGCAGTCAAATTTTATAACAACCAGAAATGAACCTTTTAATTATTGACAGATTCGCGATGAATTATATTTCGAAATGTGATCTTGGAAAATACATCAATACAAGTCGTTCTCTAGTCATTGAATTTAAAATAGAAAATAAAATTTACACCAAATTGATAAACATTTTCAGTAGGTCAATAGAATGAATGATACATATAGTATGATTTTATACTCGATTTATTATGTATGTGATACACTCAATACTAAATCAAAACAAGTATCTAACCAAGTGTACCTTAAAATTGTAATGTTCAGTTCAACTAATCTTTCAACAAAAACACAAAAGAAATTAAAATGACCGGGACACAAAAAACAATCAATCTCCTACTTAGAAAAAAGTCATACATTTGCCATCATTTTGGCTTAGTCAACAACACAAGAAAAAACACAAAAAAACTAAAATAAACACATGTCAAAAAATGCCCTAAGAATACATGAAATTTTTGTAAGTCAAAAAATATTCTTACAGTTAAATTTTTATAGATCAAGAGTGGTTCGCGCTGGCGGTGGCGGCGGCCACAGTCGCGTTGGTGAC
>LQNK01001100.1:335425-383739 GCA_001586405.1 Phoebis sennae | reverse complement strand
ATTCTGGCCATTGTTCGCGACCGCCACTTTGAGCACGCCCAGCGTACAGAGAACCACATGCAACGTCACCGCGCCAACAAGCAACACAGCAAACCTTAGCTTAGATGGGTCACCTAATTTTATAGACTAAAGCATTTCCATAACAGTCTCATTAATGTAAACTTGTAACTGGCATAAAGTCCTCCCTAGCACCGGACCAACAAGCAACTTCACAAACCTTCCAATCAGGCAGCGGCGGGTCGAACTGCACGAAGTTCTGTTGATTCTGGCCATTGTTCGCGACCGCCACTTTGAGCACGCCCAGCGGCAGCGTACAGAGCACCACGTCACCTGTAATTGGGTCACGGAAGTTTCGGTCAATGCGATTCATTATATGTTCGATTATTTCAATGAACGCTGTTCGAAATATTAGTAAGCATGAGATGTTATAACACTTTCTTAATTAAACCCGCTCATTGTATTAAAAAATTGCGGACGATGATGTATTAAAAATAAATACAAAAAAAATTAAGGTAAATAACAGTTTTTTTAAATAAGTAACTCGGATAAATAATCTACTGTATAATTTTAGTAGTACATTTAACATCTTCATGTACTTTTTGTACGTTCAACGTTATCCTTCTTAATCCGGCCTTAATTTAGTGATACAACAGAATAATCATTAATAAAACATTGGTAAAACAATGTATATTTATTTTGTATCAAAGCGAAGTATACGTTAATAGAAACTGACCCATCTCAGTCAATATTTGACTTTCGACGTGAACGGACGTATCAAACGAACTGTACGTAACGTTCGAGAAATTTCTTGAAAAGTTATTTGCGGTACGTATTGGCCATCACACGCTATCCATCATCTATGTACCGTGGAACGTTCCAGAAGGATTGTCTGAACTAACCAAGCCTACACACGCCAAATAAAGCGCTCTTCACTTTAATTGCGGAGGTTTTTCCTTTGTGACAGTTCAAGTGAATGAACACGGTTTATGTTTCTGTTGGTTCACTTTAATGGAGTAAAAAATAGACGTCTTCTCTGTTTCGGTTCTCCGAAAATAGTACTTTATTCCTTTATTGTGGAAAATATCTTGTATGAACAGCTTCGCGTTCGCAATTGCTTAGAGATTAGATTTTCTTTTGAATTGTAGTTAATATGAAATACACGCGCTATCTAATGTTATATGTGTATACAATTTATATTCATTTAAAAAATGTTTGTTTTATAATTATGTTCAGTGGAAGAAAATAAGTAATTTATTGTTACTTAATAACTGTTACTCAAAAAAATTAAAACACAAACACATGATGCAATAATACATTTAAAACTTAATTAAAGTGATTTAAAAACAAATGATAGCTCATATTATCGTCTAATATAACTTCAACAAAGCCCAAACATCTTTCAAGGCAGTTTCAAACTCCCTTCAGTCTATTTCACTTCCCAAAGTAACCGGAACGTATTTTTTCGGCTCATCAAAGTAAAATTAGCGATTTAGAATTGCAAATCAGCCAACGATAAAGAAAATTACAAGGCGCCCGCTTGCCTTGTAAATTCTTATAACGTCCCTTAATATGACCACTGATGCTTTGTTTTGGAATATATTTCCTCAAATTTGAAAGAAATTTAATCACACATTTTTGTTGGGGGATTGACCAATAATAACATTTAATTTTATTGTTCATGTAAAAAATAACATTTCTTACTAAGTATCATCCTGGATGTATCATTAAAGTAGGTCCTAAATTGATTTCAAATTGCAATATTTTTTTTGCTATAGGGAAAAACCATAACTTTTATACCATTTTGAAATCGGTATTAAATACAGAAGTTTTTTAGTTCACTGACCGTCTCAGTGTAGTATATTTTTTTTAAACCACAGACTATCAAATCTGACCTCAAAATTTTACTCCATACTAAATTTGAAATAAACTTTTTTTTCTTCCGTTGTCTCATATTTCTATTAATATCTAATGCATGTATCCAAGAAAGCAACTCATAAAGAAAACTTAGTAAAAAAATTATGAAAAACAAATAAGAATTACGCCCACAGTAATATAAAACATTGGGCGAGGTCAACATTTTTGAAAAAACTACAAAATCCTCAATATCTCAAAAACAGTGATATTTTCGTATGACCTATATTGGTTTTTTTTTGATAGATTATTAGCTCAGCTATCATCCCTGAAGAGATGCTTCACTCATAACGGGACACCTTGTATAACATTTTGCTACAGGAGCGAAGCCGCGCGAAGTCAGCTATAAATAAAGAAAATTTCAGATGATCTTATCGCACAACTAATTAAATAACCAAATTATTTACAATTTATTTATTTACATTAATAAAAGGAAATATTAATTTATGGAACATAAAAAATTCAAACAATGTGTTTAAAACTACATAACCTCTACAATTCTATCAAAGAACAATGTCATTAATAATTCAATAAATTATGAGGTAAGTGCTTCGCTGCTGGAAACTTTTGTACCTTCAATAAGTCAACCGAAAATGTTCGTAATTTCCCACACCAGAAAACTTACACAGTAGCTAAATCACACGGATTTACCACACATA
Organism: Phoebis sennae; assembly: GCA_001586405.1. NCBI lineage: Eukaryota > Metazoa > Arthropoda > Insecta > Lepidoptera > Pieridae > Phoebis > Phoebis sennae. The sequence continues at coordinate 381,169 of LQNK01001100.1, read as the reverse complement.
TCAGCACCATAACCGGCGCATTATCCACAATCAATGGCGTTCAATAAATAATCGTTTCCGATCGTTTCTGAATAAAAAACCGTGTAAATTATATCGGAATCAATGGACACATTATAGATTACATTCATATGTAACTGTCGACGATGCATAATTTAGTTCCGAGGGCATGCGGCGGTGTTCGTGAAGCTTTAACGATACGAAACACCTCATCGGTATTACTTCGAGATGATTAATCAGGAATAATAGTCGACGATGGATGGATATATTAAATTGGTTGTGTTAAATACGTGCTAATAAGGTTTACTCTAAAGCCAATACTACATATCGATTTGAAATTAAACTAATAAACTTATTAGCACAAATTTGATTGTCTCAAATGAGAGAGATGGCTTTTTATGTAGTTTTGAATTCAGTCATTATATTTTTCACTAGCTGATCCGAGCGGCTTCGCTCCCGTAGCATAATGTTATATATATATAGCCTATAAAATATAGTCTATTTTACTTTTGGATAATGAACCTTTGAATGGTGAAAGAATTTTTAAACCAGTCCAGTAGTTTTCGAGCCTATTCATAGTGTAGATTTCAATTGAGTTATCTGTCATTTTTCAATTTTTCGCTTTACAACAGTGATGATTGATGAAGTTAATATTCTAATGACAAATAAAAGATGCTGTATGTAATGTTACTTAAAGTCGAAAAAGTTCTATGAAATAATAGTAATAGTCACGTATTAAATTAAAGACTTTACACTTTTTCATCAGGCACTACCTGATGCTGAATTTTCGAAACCGGTTGTAATTAAATAAAGTTTTCTAATAAATAGTGAAATTAGTGTAAAAAAGTTTTTAATTCAATACTTAAAATGTTTCCACGAGAGAGTCACAATACAATCTATCAACTATAGTAATAGTTACCCTTGAAAGTTTGCGTTTGCCCCGGCGCCCTCGGGTTGGCAGCCTTCACGGTGACTCCGGGGCCCGCGTACGAAATCTCCGTCACCGAAGTGCCCAGCCTGATGTCCAGGCCGTCCGCCAGCGCCACCGGCACACAGGAGTATCCGTTGCGCACTGCAAAAAATAAACTGTCATAAAATATTGCTATGTCGAGACTATCCAGCCCCTTGACACAACCGGCCCAGTGAGAAGACTGAAAAGGACCAAATCTTTTGAGTTAATGTAGTGCAGTGTAAAATAAAAATAGTGATAGTGAACCATTTCCTCGAAGCATATGTACGAAGTGAATTCACCTTTATAGACACTAGGTTAGAAAATAAATACTTATGGTCTTGTAGGGTAGATTGTAATTAATTTGATGCACTAAGCTATTTAGGACCCTAATTAATAAATAAAAAAAATATTGGTGCGTGCGTCGTACATGATCAACGTCATCTTGACCGTATCTTTTCAAATTCAAATCATTTATTTTTCCAAATCATCTTTTATGAAAACTCTTTTGAAACGTCACATGCATATTTATTTTTTATTTACCACCGATTCGGATGGCAGTGTCTACTGAGAAACAGCAAGAAACTCAAGTAGTTGCTCTTTTCAAAATAATTGAGAAATACAATATTATTTATAATTATTTTCTTATGTGGGGTCGGTACATAGGGGGTTTCTCTTCACTCAGCTTTATGAGTCGTACATTGTATTTAGAGAGACTATGCTAGAAAATAATTCCAATACGATTCGCCATTTGGCCATAGCTTGTTTTTGCTTAATATCAATAAAATACATTTACAATTTCGCGCCTATTGTTAAAAACATTTTAATATGTTAATACAGATCACATACAGACTAAAGTTTATGGTTGATGTATGATTTATGTGATCAAAATTATCTTAAGTGACATTGTGTATAATACAAATTGTAGTAATTTTACTAACAACATAATATGTAACTACAATATTTCTGAAATTAATTAATAATAATGAAACGAATTAGAACTTCGTACTATATTAAAAGAATTATGTCACAATATCCATCACCCATTCACAATTACATAGAGCACATTAATTCTAGTGCAGCCTGCACCCCGCGCACGGAATTATATTTCCAATTAAGGGACAATAAAGTCGGCACGGCCACAATTATGTCAAACGGTCACTGACCCCCGACCCAGTTCTCGTGATAGATTTAAACCCAATTACGATGTACGAATGCGACGTTGAGATGCGCAAGTGATTGTGTTCAGCGCCCAAAAATAACACCCAATGACTATTAATAAAAGTATATAAGATTTCTAGTAAAGATTTCAAAATTTAACTGACATGAAATGCTTATTAAATAATATTAATTAATAATTTATTGTAAATTGTATATGTTGACTAGATTGTATAAGTTTATTTAAATAATATCATTTGTGTGCCGTTTCATTGGCGAATTGTGCTAATATGATCTTAAACCAACATCTATGTAACCAAAGTATCAAAGTGTAAAAACTACAGAACTTGTTATTCATATAGGTAAGGATAACATAGAGGCTACTTCTTATCACGGAATTTCCACGGGATGAGAAGCTACATGCGCGGGTGAAACCGCGGGCCTTGGCTAGTATTTGATATTGTTGAGTATACAGGTAATTAACCTTTAAGAGGTTTCTTCATCAGAGAAAACATACAAGTAAGATTATTTGAATAGGCCGCCTCTCTAAGAAAACTCCCATGGACACTAACACCAAACTCGTATACAAAAATGGTAAGTTTCCTTGTGAAAATAATTCTTTAGTTACCAACAAGAGGTCTTAGGTTCAATTCTTGTTAGAAACGGAAGATGGTCAAGTCACAGAAGGCCTATCACCTACATACCTCTATACGCATTAGCTATCCTATAAGGCAATGCGAGCTTTCATATAAGCACAATTGATTTATTTAATTACCGTTTTCACCTACGACTTCTAATATGTACTCTTCTCCCTATCCTTTTAAGTATTTCTTTGTTAAATGTAAATATAAATTATTAAAAGCTAACTTCGTGGCTAGATCGATTGACAAAGTTTATATTACATTTTAGCCGAATTAAAGATGTAAAACCCTGCAAAATGAAACAAAACCACTAAACCGCGTAAAGTTAATATATTTTTTTAATTTTTTAGTCCAGGACATTTAACATTACGCCATCTAGTCCCAAACTAGGCAAAGCTAGTGCTATGGAAACGAAATAACTGATAAACATACTTAACACATACATACATACTATAGATAGAAAAACACCTAGACATTAGAAAATTACAATATCCATCACATCATAATTTTCTTCTCATAGATATCGAACCTACACGCTTCGCCTTGCGCTAATCAGGTCGTCAATTCTTACTTCTACTTCCATATACTAAATGATTAAAATATTGACGATCAAAACGATGCTATCTGCAATATAATTTGATACCTCCAAAATATCGAATTGCCGATATCACGCAGAGTACCTATACAATTCGGTAGTATGTGAATTGATGAGTCCCGATGCGAACTGTGACAGGCCGTACTACGTCATTAATTATAATGAAAAATACGCTTTAAAGTAACGGTAATCGAGACATCGCATTCGAATCGATTAAACACGATACCTCTGTTAAAACAATGCTAGATGCTAATAGATCACTACCGATAAACGTATGGCCAATGATGCGGTAATTGTTAATGTTCATAAAAACCATTTGTGACATCTTATTGATGGCTCTATTTGTGTAAGTCTTTGTCTTCGATCAAAATATGCTATAATGTTTAATTGTTTACTCCACATTTTTATGTGAGAGATAATTATTGACGCTTAAAAATGATAAAGTTTAACTTCTACGAGCGTGTTTGGTGTAACTAAAAGACATTTGATGATGATTGATGAATGATTTTAAAATCGAATACAAAAGCTACGCTGACTTATTTATATACTTACTTAGGATGCTTTAAGTTTCATGGCGTTACAATAATGAGTACCCTGCTGAAATAATAGGACATCTCAACATCTCCCATCCTGTTCTGCTCCTCTCCCAACTTCCTATCATTAGCCCTCTCCTTCAAGCCAGCAAGGCATCTGCGACACTTTGGTGTTGAAGATGTTCATGGGCTGCGGTCAGTCACTTAACATCAGGTGTACCGCATGCCACGCTTGCCTGCTATAACATAAAAAAATAATGTTCAGTATTCGTAAGATACCAGCATGCTCCTCAAACGAATTAAGGTCGACCACTTCAAAATCCATAAAGCCTTCTTGTAAAAATGCACAAAACACCCTTTCGACTTGTGACCCACGAACAATGACGGCTAAAATATTAACTCGCGACTTGGTACTCCCGTCACGACCGATGTCCGAAGCCGGTGTCGCCAGTAAGAAATCCACTCAAAGTTATTAAATTAAACTACAATAGACAACTCGGCTCTCATAGCTATCAACCTAATTGAAAAGTACAAAGTGCTCGCCAACGTCCCCCGTCAATTTTTAAATTTATATCGGACGAGACATTTCATACAAGTTTTTTATATTTGATTTATACAAGTTATTAAATTCATATTTGGATGTCAGAATCAGATATTAAATTGAAATTGGTTTCTGATTTTTCTCTTCAAAGGTCGATTGGTGAACTGCAGCTAACTTTACTTGTAAGGACTTCAAAGGTTAGAATGAATATGAACGAAAAGTTTATTGAACGTTCTAATGAGAGTAGAGATTTTTAGCTATTGCCCAATGCTTTTCAGCTTGCTCATAAACCGATTCACTATAAGTCAATGAAATTTCTTTCTTCTTTCCGTTCCCAGGAAAGTTAGATTTTTTTTATTAATAAGAATAACTGATAAAATACAGTAATTAAAAAGCGACAAACAGATATTAAGCATTTCTGTATAGGTTTTCCTAAATAAGTTTCTTGTTTATTATCTCCAATGCATTCTAGCTAAACATTTGCCTTAGTACGTAGTTTGTCGATCGTCGACTCAGCTCCTCAACTAGCGGTCTTCTTGCTACTGTGTGCCGCTAACGATATCAACTTACTCGTCAACTCATTTACAAAGTACGGGCTGCAATAGGGTCAGTCAAAGCTGATAAAATTTCCTCTAAAGCTTTACTTAATTTGTAACTCTGTTGCCATATTTTACTGTTCTTATAAACTATTTTCTTGCGCCTTTTGTAGCGAAAACGAACAACGAACCAATGTACAATAAAATTATTTATTATTCTTTATGTTACAATGTTGTACTCATGCTATACATATTATTAATAACATAAACCCTGAAAGGCGCTACACTAAAAACTTTCTAGAGATTTTTTAGATTAAAAATCCTTAACAGTACATATTATACGTAACATTTTAGTATAATTGTTTTAGAAACGGATGTACAGGGTTCGGTATGTTATCATTAACAGATTACAGATGAATTAACCAGGTTGGTCTTGCCTAACAATCTAAGATAGAAGACGAAACAGTCAAGAGACAAATTACATTAAAATAACGCTTACTTCATTTACTAAATATGTTGTTGGTGTCCGACAGAAATATTGATATTTTTATAATTAATGTCGACCAATTCACCACTGTATGTACCATATTTCTGGAATCTATGTAATCTATCATTCAATGTATGTTTTGGCGTTAGCTGTAAGTACAAGAATGTTGAATTTTTAATAAATACATGCCGATTTTAAAATGCCACAAACATAGTTTATCTTTCCTAATTAATAGCTCAACCATCATATGATTACATAGATTTTATTTGCGTTATTTTACAGTCGATCCTATTTCATTGCCTCTTTATTGCTGTACTCATGTCACTTCTACGATCTCACTCGTTTGAACAACGCTTTCAGCTAGGAATGATTTCAAGACTGAACAAAGCCTTCCGACGGATGCTCGAGCGTTTATTAGAATTAGCAAGATTTACGCGTGACACATACGAATAGCGCTACAATTCAACTTTAATCAAAAACCCAACACAGCCCTGGCTCTCATAATACTGAAATACTAACGTATGGCAGCCCTAAGTACGATAAAAGGACACCGCGAATCCTGTGGACCGACCGGCCGAACAATTGCGCAATTTCAGCGGGATTAGTTGGGAATGTCTTTATTATTAACGCGCATACCTACCATAATTTATCTTGAAATTTTAATTTCGTGTTTTGTCAAGGGTTATAAAATTTCGTATAGTTAATAATGTAATTTGATAGAAAATCCTTTCTAAAATGAATATGACTGAATGAAAATAGAACAAATGGAGTTTGTCAAATGGAGAATAGGTATCGATGCATAATGATAAACCATATTGTTCATTAATATGATGACAAGTGTTTTTTTATGCTGTTCACCTGACGTTAAGGGACTGACCGCAGCCCATGAACATCTACAATATCAAAGTGTCGCAGATGCCTTGCCGGCTTGAAGGAAGAAGAAGGAATAAGGAGAGGATTGCTGATGGAAAATTGGGAGAGGAGTAAAACAGGATGGGAGAGGAATGGGATGGGAATACAGGCCTCCAGGCCGCCGATTACCGTATGAAGCACAGTGCAATACTGCTTTACGCCGATCTTCTGCTCGGGGGGTGGTATTTACATTGGCCCAAGCGAGCGAGGCTCCCACTCTCTTATTGCTGAAGATTTCATGCAGCACTGGCTACCCGTCGCCAGACTACTACTACTACTATTTACGCTTGAAAAATACTGTTTGAATCGTCTCTATTAAAAATAAATCCACATGCGACCGATCGAATTTCAATGAAATTTCGCTAACAAACTTTATAACCCGGAATAACACTAAAAATATTTCATCGCATCTACAATCGACGCGGAAGATCTCTCAGTATAAACCACGACACTATTTCACTTTTACACACCATATTTATATACTTTCAAACATCACAGCAACGAACCATCAATCCACTTATACAATACACTTGCATTACCCACACATAGCTAACCTAAAATGGCGAAACCAGTTCAAATAAATCCAATCATGGACATAAAAGTTACATTTAACAAGCCCGCCCTGGGTCCGACTAGAGATACCAATTTACTTTACACTCGGCTACAATGTACCTATCGCCTTTAAATCTACGTTTTCACATGAGACATTTAAGTGCATATTGATACTGACTGCGCTATAGTGGAAACCGAGCTTAAGAATTTTATGCGACGTTTATTTGTCATTAAATATAAGGGCTAATTTGAACTGCTATTCCCAGTTTGCTGTTTTCTATACCGGGAAGTGTTACATTGTTAAGCTACAATTTTAATTATGTTATAAAATATGTATTTATATGTAAATTTTGCACAAAGGTAGTTTGAGATCCGAAGGAAAGGATATAGGATAATTATATCCCAGAGGTTCCAAAAAATACGCAATTTCAACGGGGCACAGCTAGTTTACAATAAAATTTAACTAAAAATAAAAAACAAATACTTCTAGGAATTTTCTAGAGATTTCCCTCATCAACCTACATTCTACGCTCTGCATAGTTGATACGCCTGTACTCATTGTCGGCGGCGTTAGGTTATAATAATTTCACCTTTGTGGCGCCGTGGAATTTTTACCGCATGCCTGGTTTTAAAATTTACGAAAATTGCCCTCGATATATAGGAAACTGCATACCGTTTTATTGAAAAAGCATATTTTGTGAAGCATTTCTATTGAAATAGTATAATGCTAGGCGGCCACATATCAGTATCGAACTCGTCGATTTTGCAAAAAATAAATAAACATTTTGTATCATTTTGTCGAGCTATAATTCGCTAGTACATCTAATAAGAATAACTTTGAAATGTATCGGTCAAATGTTGAGGAAAGGTATGCATACCTGTGCAAGAAATTTAATTTTGCTTAAATTGTATCGAGTGATTGTTATACGATGAAGATAATCACTAGTAGATAGCTAGTTAAAAAATTCTGAAGTAAATTCCCGAATTTACTTCAAAAATATTTTGGTATAATAGATTAAATATTAATCTTTTTAGTAGTATTTTTAGTATAATCAGTATGTGAATATATATAGTATCCGAATAAGGATTTTATTCTGCCACAACCGTTTGTCTATGTCAATGTTTTTTATATATCAAATGACTTGTTTATTCTAAAATAATCCGATTTCATTAAATAGATGAAATGAAAGATTTTATGACACAGAGACACGCCATTTTAAAAGAAGAAAAAGAAGACATTTAGTAAATCCATTAAAGAAATAACATAATTATCATCATTGCTTTGTAACGTAGTAATTAAAATTCAATTTGCTTTACAAAATCACAATGACTAAATTTATACCCATTGCGATGTACAAACGACTTTTAATATGTAATAATTAGCATAATTTTATGAGTTGCTTATCTTAAATAGGAGTCATTAAAGCTACAGTTTCCGTTCAGTATAAAACCCCACACCAAAATAATTACGTACGAGACATAATATATTCTTACCATTAAATGTATAACGTAATAATTTTAAGGTAACAAACATTTTGACAACCCGGTTGGCGCAGTGGTTCAGCAAAGGTCTATTGCGCCGGAGGGTGTGGGTTCGATCCCCACGAGTAGAAAATTATGATGTGATGAACATTGTAATTTTCTACTGTCTGGGTGTTAATTTATCTATAGTATGTATGTATTCACAAAAAAAAAGTATGTTTATGTATGTCTATCAGTTATCTAGTATCCATAGTACAAGCTTTGCTTAGTTTGGGACTAGATGGCGTTGTGTTAATTGTCCAGGAATATTTATATTTATTTATATTTATTTCATGAGATGTGACTGTTGAAATTAAGATATTAACTGCAAATGACTTCAGTATAATTACAGAAGTATTTTTATGGAAATATTAGTCCAAGAGACTTTTCTTTAAATTAGAATCTGGATGTCCGCGATTTAAATTATTTTGAAAATTTGGTTAATATTAAATGTGTTGTAAATCAAACAAAAAACAAAAACAATATGATGTATATGAAATAAAAACGTAAATCTACCTGAACCGCTAATATTTTTGTAAAGTTGGATATTGATTCACAATTTAATACCCTGTCTACATCAATACATCATGATGAAAAGCCAGATTAATATGAACACATATCAAAAGGTTTCCTACTTAAAGCTTTAATGAGTATGTATCAAAGCTTTTTAACAATTCATAACCCAAAATGTTTTTATTTTTCCATTTTTCGGCAAAAATTTTATTTTTATAATATTAGCAATATTAGTGTCCTGTGAAGGGTTAGCTTCAGAGCCAGTCACAGTTCAGTCTCAGAGTTAGAGAATAATGGGTATACATATACATCATTAAAACTTAACCACATAGCTTTTCTGTTGATTTTCGAGGGGTTACCAGGAATATCTTTCACATGGATGATCAGAATTTAACCAAATTTCTATGGGACCTCACAGCATTACAATGCAAAAATAATTTTCCAAAACGGTCTATAAATGGCGGAGATATGCGAAAACAAACATAAAAGAAAACACGGTCGAATTGAGAGCCTCCTCTTTTTTTTGAAAGTCGGTTTAAAATGCAAACGATTAAACGGTACACAATCGATTCAATTGCCAATCAATGGCTAATTATTCAGATCGCAGGTAATTCGCTAATTAAATATTAAAATTTCAATCATATCGCTGACGTCCGATCTCTACCAATTTGATTAATTTAAAAGGTACTTGATAATAATCATTCATTTGAAATTATTGCAAAGTAATTTATCAAATTGGATTCGAAAAAAGAGGTATCGATGTGGACACGGTATCCCAATAAGATAATTAAAATTGTAAATTTTAAAACAAAAACATCTTCAAAATACAAAAAAAAACACACATATAACCATTTTGTATGTATTTAAAGAGGTGTAAATTGCTCATATTTTTATATTTTATATAAAACAAGACTTTTTTTTAATTTGGATACTACCTTTATTGAACACAGCAAACAGCATTTAGTAATACTATCAAAAATATTACTTTTTCTTTTTTAGCTAATTTTATGCTCCATCTAATTTTCTAATTAAATGTAAACAAACACCTTATATGTATAGTGGTCACTACAGTAGGGTCGACTCCTTTGTACTTGATTTGAGGGTACTGCCGCATCATAAAATATTATGAAAAAATGTATTGATTTCGTATATGTTCTTATTTTTCTTGTGTCTGCATATCTTAATCATATTTATCCTGTAAATAAATGTTTTCTTTATTTATTTCATTCTTTCTACTCAACTGCAACTTTAATAGACTAATAAACAATATTACCACTTCTCAAATAGGGTTCAACATTATCATCTGAAGGTAATATTGTGATTGTCGAGTTTCCAGTATCATTGCACAAGTTCCCATGTCCTTTACCAGTTTCATTTTCAAATGCAAAAAATATTACCAATGATTCATTCTCTAACAACCAATCAGCATTATTTATATTTACAGTTTCAGGTATGATTTCTACGTCTTCAATGATAACTGACTGTCCTTGACTTACTTTAGTATAAAGCACTCTTTTATTGGCCTTCACTTCTACGTTATCACGGTCGAGGTTTGCTGGCACCTTGTATTTTAATATGTAGTTGTCCTTACCGAAAATTATAGTCACATCATTACGGCACTGAATATATGCAAGTTCATCCAAATATGTTGCCAAGAAGGTAAACACCTCAGATCGAGTTATGTTGTTGGGGCTACAGCATACTTCATTTTGCTTCACTTTTTCACGCAGATCATAAAGGTCTCGCTCTTGCTGTTGTAACTGTTTGTTTAGTTTTTCTGATTCTTCTTTTTGTTGTTGTAATTGCTGTTGTGATTGTTGATATTGTTCTTGCAACGATTTCTGTATTTGTTGTGCCTGTTGTTTCTGGTCTTGTAATTCTTTCTCTAGTTTTTGCGAGTGTTCCTTTTCTAGTTGCAATTGCTCATTTTGTTCTTTCAGTTGTTGCTGAAGTTTTTGTGTCTGTTGCTGTTGTTCTTCTAACTGTTTCTGTGACCCATCTTTTTGTTGCTGTAATTGTAGTTGTAATAGCTGAGTTTCTTCTTGCAGTTGTTGTTGTAATAGTTGATTTTGTCCTTCCAGCTGTTGTTGAAGTTGCTGCGTCTGTTGATTATGATCTTGTAACTGGTTCTGAAGTATTTGTGACACTTCATATTGTTGTTGCAGTTGTTGTTGTAATTGCTGAATTTGTTCTTGCAACATTTGTTGATTTTGTAAATATTCTCCTTCCACCTGTGCACATCGGAATTCTACATTCTGTAGCCTTCGTAATTCTTCTCTTTCCTGCCACAGCAGTTGCTGTAATGTTTGGATGTCTTGTTCGCACTGCATTGGAAATTGTTTTGGCGGTGGAAGAACTGGAGGACCACACATATCACCAGTACAAAAAGTGCAATATGCAATTTTAATTGCACCCATTAATAATAACAATAGATACATCTTAACACAACAACGAAATGACAATAAATGATATAGTATCACCGCAGTAAATGTATAAACACATGTAATTATTAAGATATCAAATTAACCCTACAGTGGCCATGTTACAAATTAAAGCGTTCGTAAACATAGTAGAATTACTACTACCTACTAATGACTTATGTTCAGATCCTACTAATTTTATAATATTGTAATTAAAAATAGCCTTTAATGTTGTTTGACTATTTTTATTAATATTAAAAAAATGGTCACATTGTAACTCGTTTTAGTTTCTAACTTAATTATTTTTGAGTCGACATTTCATTCTCAATGAATATGTTTTTAATTTTAAGAAGTTTATCACAGCTATATTTTATATTACTACTTGAGGTACTAAAATCGCTCGCGCTTATTATCCAGTTGTTGACATTTATAATTATTTATTATACAATAATTTCGATAACCATTTAAACTTGTAAATACCACAATCAAGAGACAACGTTCTGATAAAATATTGTTCCGGGAAAAATCTAGATCATAAATAGGCAAACTTTAAAAAAGGTCAACAAGGTAAACGATAACCTAATCTTTTAACACTGATGATAACTTTGAGTCAAAACAATACAAGATATTATTCTAATCTATTTGAATTTAACAAGATTTTGCACCGAGTTCAACACATAATTATAAATCATTTAGTGTGAAGAAGGTGGTTGGTTTTTTAGGCAGAAAGTTGTTTTTTTTTTCATATTTAACAATAACCCCTCTCCTCCTTATATATTTTTTAAACAAATAACTAATTTCGATAACTTAATGTGGAAATATTGGGAAGCTAAGGTGCTACGGTTAAGGAGTGCTGTGGCTTCCAGCATCAACAACATCGGCGAGACCCTATATTATAATTTTCTTTCGACTTCTCTGGTTTCCTACCATCAGATCCTGAAGTAGTGGAAATGAGATTCCTTCGAGAGAAATTGTCCCTTAAAAACATTGTATTATAATAAAAAATATTTAATTATTTTTTATTTGTTCCTTAGTTTTCGACGACCCGATGGCGATGGTTCAGTGGATATGATAATGGTCTATTGCGCCGGAGGGTGTGGGTTATTGCTGAAGATGTTATGCAGCAGAATTAGTCTCTGTCGCCAAATTTTTTTTTTTTTTTATAGAGGAAGGGGGCATTCTGACCCGTCGTCACATGGGTAGATTACGATAATGCCAAGATGAGACTAAACAAATGTGATTAATACGAAAAGTTTCAAACAAATAAAGCAGGAAAAATAACTAAAAATCTTATTAAGCAATAACTAGACCGTGTTTCACAACCCGCTGCTTCTACTTACATTACACGAATAATTATAATTCAATGGTTTCCGATATTGTCACATTGAAATATTGTCGCCATGTTTTAAACTCAACAATGACATTAATATTTATTCAATTCAATCTGGTATTTGATATAATTTTGGTACCTTGCCTGCAATAAATCTTTAAAGGAATACATTAGTTTTGCCTTGAAGATTTATATTTAATGATTATAATCCGCCATTTTGTTGTATAAACTTAGCCAGAGCAGAAATATAACTGCGTGGTCATCAAGTCAAAAAGCAAGTAGAAAAGTATTTAGAAATATTTATAAAGACTGTTATGTTCCTTTTTATTAAAATATGGGTTAAGTGCTTCAAGCAAATTGTATATCCCTATTTATAAAACAAATAAAAGTAACTCTCATTGTTTGCCTGTCTCTTCATTAAAAAGTAAACTTTACTATCAAATCCTGTAGGGATAGTCAAGAGTAAATTATGAATATAGCCGATAATATTTATGAAAAAAAGTTAATTACCCATAATAACGCAGACGAGAAGCGGACGAATGCTAGTTGCTCATAAATTAATTTTCCTAGTATACCAAATCTCTATTTAAAATCATATAAGTTTATTTTCACGTAATTCACTATAAAGGTAACGATCGATCTTGATCTACAATCACAGGGAAACTCGCAGGAGAAATTCAATTTCAAATACAATGTTGGAGCTAGCTATTGATATATCATTTCGTTGGCAGAAGTTAACTGAAATTATTTGCTCTGAATTTTTTGTTACTAAAATTTTGAAAGTTGATTATTTTACCTTTGGTATAAGAATAAAAAAACACAGGGCTTTTGAACTTAAAATAAGTACTCAAAACTTTTCGAAAAATCAGGTCATAACAGTACATAGATCGTGTCTGTACTACGTATATTTTTATATAAAAAGAGTACTACAGACAGATTTTGACAAATTTTATATGGTGATACACCAATATTACGTTAAACTAGATTTTATATAAAAAAATTAGTGGTTCACAAATCAATAGAGAAGATGGTTTGCGAAATGCTAACACTTGGGACCCACTAATTAAAAATTTAAGTGTTTTAAGTAAATTTTGCAAGAATCCGAGCGTGAAAGTAAGGAGAGGTAGACACAATTTTTGAAACGCCCATGATGACAACTGTCATCACAGTCACCCGTGACCACGCTCACTATAAAGTATTCGAAACGTCGGGTCAATAATTATATACCGCGTATTTTCCTTTATAAAGTATTTTGTTAATTATAGTTACATTTTACAATATCAATTCACTACAACGAATGTTTCGTTATGAAATTGTTCTTACATATCCATATTAAAATCGACGCATATTTTAAAATTTAAATTTCCAACAAGAGATCTACACATACACCCTTTCTATCCCAAAGTAAGACTTAAAGCTATGCTCAAAACTAAGCAGCCACTGCACCTTGAATGAATTACCATTTTTGCCGGTCAAAACGCCAGCAGGAAGACGAGCCAACAGTGAAAAGATCAACAGACCTCTCGAATGTTAATGGGACCTCATCAAAGGGCTGAAAGGCGGCACAACGCGTCTGTCCGCATAAGGGTTCAAGCTCACTATAATGTTCGTACAGTTTATACTTGGATTTTCACATATTCAGAAGTGTAATTATCTGTATAAAGTTTCAGAAACATGTGATAGAATAGAGACACGTCTAACAAAAGATTAACTTGATGATTTCATTTTTATTTTATTTGATTTAATAAATGCTGTATGTAGTGTCATTAAATTTTTTATGAAAATTTGCAACTATGGTCAGATTACCGACTCAGATCAGAGAATAGCACATTGATGCAATGTCAGTTTGTCTTAATAATTCAGTTTTGAACGAATCGTATAGATTTAATGGTAGGATTTTTCATCTATATATTAATATAGATGAAAAACAATGTTACGAGAGCAAAGCTGCGCGGTTCAGCTAGGAAAGCCTACATTATAAGGTCAGATTTAAATAAGGTGTATAGTTTTACCCCACACAAACTTTTTTAAATGTATAAATTGTCATTTATTTCGGAATAGTATTATAATTACATTAGCTACCTTCATAGTATCAATAGACTAAATAGTGTGCATTCACCTTACAGCAGAGCGCTGTGTGCGTGACCCGACCCTTGTCAAGTGGCAGTCGATTAGCTGAACGCTTACACTAATTATTATACCTACTAAATAACCTATTGACCCCTTGTTATGGCTTTCAGATTATTTTTGAGAGCCTCTTTACTGAATGGAAGCCTTTGTAAGTCAAGACAGTTTGTTTTCCATCAGTAATTTTACCGATTTAACGATAAAATTTTCTCGTTTTGTTTTGTTTTTTGTTAACATTTAAAGGTTCAGGGTGAAATTTTACAATATTTATTAATTTTTCACTTGTTTCATAATACACGTTTATAATAAAAAAGTTTTAAGGAGTAGAGTATCTTAGAATAAGATATTTATATACTATTACCTTTGTTACCTTTTATAACATGAATTTCCGATAACACTTATAAGAATTGTAAATTTATATATATATAGTATAAATCTTTTACTATCTATTATAAATATGTGTTATGTAAATTTTACTTAATTTAAAAATAATAAAAGACATTTTGAATCTTCAATTCACAAAGGCGTTGATTGCACCATTAAAGAATTTATATTATTTCAAAAGGCACAAATAAAAAAACGAACAAATAAAAACCTAACGATTCTTCCCAACCGTCCCCACGTCGAGTTTAATCAGCGTCACCGGATAAGCAAAAGATATTCAAATCAAGAACGCGAATCGCGATCGTTCAGAAATCACGGGAATCGCCGAATAAAACTGTTGATTACGTTCCGCGCAAAGTTACGCTCCGTCAATCGGAATTTTATTTACCCTTTGAAAAACAAATATGACGGCTTTTAATTTATGAACGCGCCCGCCTCTGATCACTCGGCGCTGCAATGCGATTGCCTGATGTAAAATTTTCCCCTCCCAACTTAGTTACAACGTTTAATTGTAGGTATTGTTTTTTTTTATTTATTTTAATTAGCTATTTAAGATTTAAGAATTGTAATACAAAACGGAAAATACAGAAGTAGGTATGGTCTACTAAATCTGAGTCTTTTACATGATTACTTAATAAGTGTGATCTTTAACGAACCAACTAAAAAATCTTATAAAGTGATTACACTGTTGAAGCAATGAATAATTAAGTAACTTAATAATTATGCTCCGTTAAGCTCAATATATTTTTTGAACT
Organism: Phoebis sennae; assembly: GCA_001586405.1. Classification (NCBI taxonomy): domain Eukaryota; kingdom Metazoa; phylum Arthropoda; class Insecta; order Lepidoptera; family Pieridae; genus Phoebis; species Phoebis sennae. The sequence goes on along the minus strand of LQNK01001100.1, from coordinate 365,218 downwards.
CTTCAAGATTTTCTTTCCATGATAATTATAACCCCTTTTTTAAAAACTCTTAAAATAGGTATATTTTTTGTCTATGAGTACATACCTATTTAAAACACATTAAACTACACAAGTACGTATGAAACCTCCTTTCGCGATACTTACAACTGGCAGGCAACACCGCATAACCAAACGGGCATTCCATCTTCAAATTCGTGATTCGTTCATTTGTGTTTTTTGCGCGCTCGTTTGCGCAACCTAATGGAGATATCGCATCTGTCATATCAAGAATATATCCTTTGACAGTTTTATTGCGATCGCTGATATTCAGATAAAATGTTCAACTCGTGTGGATAAGTTTGTTCGTTCATGACTTTTGACAACGCAAAACTTCGAAGTTCGCGGAATGTATAATACAACTTCAAACTTATTAAGTTGCTTGCATACTTTACTGAATATTATAACTAGTAACATTTAGATATCACATGTACTGCTATAACGACCTTTAAACAGATTCTTATAGGAGAATTAAGATCAATAAACATTTCAAATAGGAAACCTCCAGGGGTAAGATGAGATTGATTGATAATAGACAGATAAATTTATTTATTTATTTAGCACACACAAACACACTTTTAAACAAAATAGACATAACATAAAATATAATAGGAAAAAGCTCTATGAAAAGGCCGGAGCTCAGTATCTCTGCCAGGTCGCTTCAGGGGAGAGCAGAGAAAACTCATTATTTTTGGAATGTTAAGAAGATGACTGTGGTAAGTACTAGTTAGGTAGTTTTGGACAATCTATTAGAATCAATTTGATAAGCGTATACTTCATAAAAATATGCGTTATATTACTAATACCTACGTCACTAACTTATTTTACTGATATATTTCAGACGCCATTTTAAATTATAAATGTAACATCTGTAGGTAGATGATAAGAATTATTGTAAGGTTGAGGGTAAATGTATTTTATAAGGAAATAAACCAGTCTGTCGTAACCGCTGTCTTTCATTGACGTTCCAATAAATACATATTCAAATAATGTAACATCATTCAAAGTTCAGTAAGGGCCTACGATACCATAGAGACCAAGTACAAATCGTATTTATTGACCCAAACTAACGACGTCAACTATCAAAGCAAACACTAAGGGAATTGATTCAAACCTCGAACATCTATTAAACTTCTCGAATTACCGACAAACTGGCAAAGTTAATTACCTCACAATATTCCCATTACTACAACCACGACAGACAGACGAGCGTCTAAATGCTATTAAAAGCTAGTAACCCGAGTGGACGCAGAGCAGCGTGCCTTAATCGCCGCTGAGCAAAAACCCGATTCACATTCCACTAGAATACTCTCAGAGCATTCGCCAGCGCGAAATGTAGAAGCTAAAAATGAAAAACATTCCCGCGAGATACGATTACTAAATGACGTTTCTTATTCCGCTCTTTCGATCTTTAATTCTTCAAATGCAACAGTCGTAGAATGTAAATTGAGTCATAAATTTTAGAATTGGTTTTGGAAGGCTTTGCAAAAAATCGTCATAGATGTTTCGTCAACTTCAATATTGTATTGACACGGTTTTAAAAAACTAGGTTTAAGTAAAATCACATTGAGCTGTAATAGTCTACTATTTTCTGGTCGAACAGTTTGTTTGCAGAATATTCCATAACAATACCAAATTATCAAGATAATGTTTAATGGTAATGATATATGTATAATGGGACTATCGCATTCGCAAACGCAATGGCCTTGTAATTATTATAAATAACTCATATTATATATAGATAATATAATATGAGCCATTCTGTATTCTATTTGGCGATGTTTTCTTTACGCGTCAAAAATGTAGGCCCATCCATCACAATTACATATAGTCGAGCTAGTTTATAATTTATAGCGTTAAAATATTTGCAATTGAAATAAATACGTTTTACCATGCAACATTAACATACATAACGATGTATAAAGCTTTGTGAAGGGTAAAAATAAAAATATACTTATTCACGTCGCCCAAGAACAGCTGTCTATAATTATTTCTTGAAAGCAACGCTATATTTACTGTTACCATAAAAGAATAGTAGTTTGTCATCAGTGGGTATTGCGTTGAGAACTACACTTTTTATATTCAACTATTATAAACGTTCGTCGTATCTAGCGATCTCGTGTATTGCTTCTAGTCTACTCATTACTAAGTTATTTATTTGAAAATATTTAGATTTTTAGTTAATAAAGAACAAATAAAACGTAGAGTGAGTCATCTGCGAATAGATTGAAATTAATCAGAAATTTTATTATGAAAAGGAAGAAGAAGGAAGATTTGTCTAAGATAGTTATATGCGTATTATAATGGAATATTTCTTCCGTTTCCAGTGAATCTAAACTAACATAAACCTTTTCAAAAAAAAGGCCTACGAACAAATTGCTATCGAAACAAATGTAGCTACCGACGCTCACTGAATTACAGTTAAAAAATAGACTAATGCGTAGTATTATGAACTAACATCGCTGAATCTTTCGGTAATCGGTCTAAGATTTAAAAGTCCTAAAAGACACTAAACCTTCAATATCAGTGCACGCCTCAATCTTTCGGCAACCTCTATGTAATTTGCTTACCGCCATTACCGTTTAAATGTGGATCAGTCACCCGAGCCCGGGGCTACGTACACGGTCTCATACAACGCGACACCGCTTATGAGATACCCAGTAATCTCTGATAGCGTAGTAGCTGCTGCAATATGCGGACCTAACAAACGAGCTCTTTAATATAATGACATAAAGTACAAGCTTTTGCGAGCGACTTCGTGCAGGCCTAGAAAGATATAGAGAGAAGGCATTATGTAATGTGAGAATGTATGGTATGCAAATAAATGTATTTATTTATTTAGTAAATATTGATCCTACCGAGAAAATGAACACAAAATCTCTTTCCTGTTTAAATCAAATTTTTTCAGCCATTCACGCATTCGAATAACAAAATCATCAGAATAAAGGAATGAACAAATCATCAACAAAACCTCACAACGCCGAAAAAATATTCAATACATTAAAACGTTCAAACTAACATTAAATAGTATTAATCATAACCAACAACGTTAATAACAGTGCCTAAAATATTCTAACAATCGTAAGCTACGTGTTACCCACATAACATTAGTAAAACATTTACACTCAACAAATTGACCACACACCACATAGTGATATCAGAAATGCGAATACATCACAATTATTCGAAGTTGTTTCGCGTGCAATGTATTTACGATATATTGATGTTACTGCTAGTTAATCATTACTATTTGCAATGCACTATAGAAACATTGTATATTATATTATTGAAATGAAGTGGTTTTAAACTGTTACAAGACTAAACTGATTTTAAATGTATATTTCATTCACTTACTTACTGCTATTGCATTAGTATTGTTTCTTTAATAATAATAACATAAAGCCGCTCGCTAAGAGTTAAGCAATGGAATAAATTGAAGTCAATTTAACGTTTTTAGGGTTCCGTATCTAAAAACTAAAAACGAGACACTATTAAGCCTCCGCCGTCTAACATTGTGTCTGGCACACTTCGTGCGCAAGTCTAACTCTCATTATTTTGGCAAAATTGTTTTTGGCAACTTTAAAATTTCAAAAGTTTTAATTCATATTTTGTATCTTAAATGAAGACCCCTAATGAAGGTTATATTGCACGTAATCCATAACGTAACATACATCTATTTACATGCCTGTTATAATTATCACCATAAGGTGCGACGGCCAACATATGCGATTATTATTCACGAATAGTTTTAACAACACTAAATCATAGCATACAAGCCTCACCATCTCTTACACTACAATAAAAATAGTTCAAACAAAGAGCATGCGAAGTGACCGGTGTTACACTTAATTGCTTTACTTACCGCGCCGACTGGACCGCAATCTCTCATCTTATCTGCGATCGTTCCTTTTTGCTTCACAACATACGTATGCTCCTGTAAATTTACTCTTGACTTGCTTATAAATGCCTTTTAATTTATTTTTAAAGGGTATAAACAAATAGTGATTCCATAAATAACTGTTATAATTTATTTTTTAATTATTTTCACCTTTTCAAATTTAATTATGACAAGAATCTCTGTAATTGAGGTATTAATCGCTTATTTGCACTAGAGGATAGCACATCCACAGTCCACACACACAGACACATACATTTATGGAAAACGCGTAAAGGGTAAAAAAATGGGGCCAAGTGCGTGTCGGTCTTGCGCACAAAGGATTCCGTATCGGACCACTTCCTTCAATATTTTGTTATTTTTAATATTTTTTGTTATAGCGGTAACGGAAATACATAATTTTCAGCCTTCTAGATATCACGGTTTATGAAATACAGCTTCGTGAGAGACAAACAGATAGCGGAGGATTGTAATAAGGTCCTGTTTTTACGTTTTATCTACGGAACCCCAAAAAGTCAACCAATCATATGAAATATACATAATTTGAAATACCCCCAGTTTGGGCGCCTGTAGGAACATATTTCTCCTCTATTCTAAAAAGCTTGAATAATATTTAAGCAATCGAATTAAATAGAACTTAGACTCTAATTACAAATATCCGTTAATAATCTCACCGATATCAATTAAGATATATCTAAAAATGAGTATAATTTAATTGGTCTATAATCGCTAAACGAACCGACCGCGAGTATATGTATGTAATCAATTAGTAATAATTATCATTGCACCTTTGAGGTTTTGTAATTGGTTTACCATCGACTTATCTAATTATGAAGATGCATTAAAATCTTTGTATGTACTATGTCGGAAATAGATTAGAACAGATAAGATAGTACACGTACATAGTTTTCATGGAATTTCTGGGTTCAATAAGTATTTTCATTTAAAAAATTGTTTCCCATTTCATGTTTGTTTTAACATACTGACGTTAGATGAAATAGTAACTGACCTGACACTATTTCAATAAATGATAGGTACTGACCTATTCCGAAATATTCTGTACGATCTTCAAGTTTTAATACTGATATGAAAACGTTTTATAACTTTGAAATGGTTATTAATGGAGTTGAAAAAAAAACAACAACAGCCCATAAAAACGTATAAAGAGTTGAGTTCATCCTAAAATTGAAAATTAAAGAAAAATCAGTTGCTTTTATAAAACCATCGCCTATTCTGCCTGTTTCTAGTATCATTATACTGTATTTAAAAAAATATTTTACCATTGTGCTACTTAAAACATTAATTAATTTGTGGAAGAAAAAAGTATGTTTCGCAGGTTCTTGTTGATTAAGGTTTGTATTAAATATATATTTTTAAATAAAAAGAAACTATCTCTTTTATATACATATAAAAAAAAACTTCCTTTATCAAATATAATAAATAAGAATAACTAAGAATCAATTCTTAACAAACTGTTAAGAGATCTATAGCCCTCTACATAAATACATATTAACAACTAAATACTTTTATATTACATATGCTCAGATTTAACACACAATGTCGCTTCGACTTTAGAATAATAAATAAAGGATTATTTGTTCAAGCATACTTAACATAATAATCATTTGTTAAAAATAAAATCCTGATTGACTAACTAATCTTAAGCCGTCAAAGCCGACAAAGTCACCCACGTCAAATTTCATGAATGAAGCGGCATTTATTGACAATCAGCGATCCACGTTTATTTTTAATATTTATATGCATGCAAATTTTATATTTGTACGCTGCCATGATTTGCCGTCGAAATAAAACAAAAAGCGCGTTCAAACAGTTTTCGGAATGAACATTTGTAAATGGCTCAGTTTGGGATTCGACACGAAAATCCAGTTTACGTTTTAGACACAGTTCCGTGGCTTTGATGATTCGATATACGCATTGAATCTTTGTACAGGCGTAGCTATGATTAGTTTGGAACTGCGACGCATTCACGTCGATACTCGGTCTTCTCTGAGTTGGTGAATGTATTTACGGAATAGGTTATTGGGTCATTATTCAGGATTGCAGGCAGTTTACACTCGGAGAAACGTTTGGGATCGTGCGTTTAAGCAAATAATAATGAACTTTGTTACAAGCTGGTAGAAAGCTTGTTGAAATGAAGCCACAAAGGTAATGGCATCCAAAACGCACCGCTGGACGGCCTCTAGTGTCCCCTGCATACACTCTTCCTTTTCTTTTTCGGTTTTCTTGCGTCTTGTATCAACACGTGCTCGGTTCTAATAAACAACAGTCTCATTACATTTCTATTATTATAACTCATATCACACCTAAACAATATCATCACTACTTCTGTGACACTATCGCAAGCTGATGTATTAATTGTATTCTATACTATTTAAGCATTCATTAATTGGCGCGTATACCGTTTGTTCACAGCGGATCTGACCTTTTTAAGTCCAAAAGAATTAATAATACAGCTTAATATCTCAAACCTTAGCCTTTATTTAAAGGCACCACAATCCTTCAGCCCGTCAACATTATCCGATGACTGTCGGAACCCGCGTCGCCTTGCATCATGGGACGCGGACAGACACGCCGATCAGATACAACTCACTTTTTAAAGGTTACATGACATGTATTATTTTAAACATTTCAAATGTTCGACCGTCTAGAGCAAGACCGTCAAATGGTTTTTGTGTACATTTCGATGGAAATATCATTTATTAACGTGCGCTGTTCAAAAATAGTTCAAACTGTCTTTATATAAAACATATCTATTCTTACAAAGTACAACGGTGGCTTCTTATTTTTATACTATTTTATTTTAAGAAGTTTGTATTAAAATTGAATAAATTTACTTAACTTTTCGAAACGCTCAGATACAAAAAAAATATAATAATATTTTTTCGTAGTGAAAGAACAAAATTTCTAGAATAACATCATTGAAATTCTAGCTCCCGCCTTGTATTTAACAAGGAACATGTCCATTATTATAATTCGGAATTGCGCATTATCATATAAATTAACGTTTATATTTGGACAACTTGTAGTCTCATTAAATTCTTAAGTACTTATATATAGAGCGAACAAAGAATACTTAACAGTCTTGAAGAAATACGAAAATCCTTAGAACAATAATTATTTCGTAGGCGATTACACTTAATTTTAAGATCAAATAAACAAATATAAATAAAAAGGCAAAATATATAAAATTACTGCTAAAATATACAAACATCATAAATAACGTTAAATTTTGTAAGAAATTCTAACGGAAGCTAATGAATTTGTTATTCATTTAGAGATTATAATTGGCAATTTTAAAATCGCCTCGCGACCATTTTTTCCTTCATTTTATAAAAAAATAGATAGCTTAAAATTGTAAGAGTTATATTTTAAGGAAAGCTTATAGATTAGTTTATAGATTATAAAAAAGTTTAGATCTGACACCCTGTTCATATTTGTTTAGTTTTTGGTCATTATATTTAAACACTAATATTTTTCAAATTGATACGGTCATTTAACACAAATCTTGAACGCACAATTTTTATAATCCATCGCGAAAATTAAACGCCTCCATCGACTTACCTCACCGCTCTCAAAACAGACTAATGTTTGTAGAAGTCACTCGAGGAGCTTTCAAAAATTAGATTAAGGACACTTTGACTACAAATTGACATTGTGATGCTAATTTTGACGGCGTAATTCAAACCAGTCATCAAGGAGTGTATAAGGTAATTTAAGTGAGCGTCAGCGTGTTTCTTTGATGTCGACGAAAGCATTTACGTTGTGTTATATTTCAATCTCGCCTTTGGAATGATATGCGTATTTTATTTAATTTTCTGGGAACAGTATTCAAAATAGAACGCGGCCTGTTCCACGTCCTGTGATTAATTGGATTTCACCGGATAATTGGAGAAAAATACGGTGAAATATTGTATTGATTTACAAGCACGTATAAACAAAAGTATCTGTGATACAGTTTTGAACTAATAGTATAAAATACTTGATTAACAGTTTCCTATCTTGACTAGAGATTGAAGGAAATTTCCCTTTTGCGTCCCTCTATTGACCCTGCAAAAAGACATACACATGTGAAATTTAGCGAAATTTAGAGAAGGTTACAATCATTTCATAAAGCGTATGTTCGCTTTCATATTTCCACTAATAAAGACAACACACACCTCAAAACAATAGACCAGCTATTCATAAACCAACCAAATATGAATATTCACTAGCCCATATTCCCTTCGCTACCTCGATAGCAACAAGCCCAAGAATATCCCACAGCACAAGCGTCCCCTAATCTCGCCGTACAAACATAGAACACGTTAATAACACGCGATATCCCATTATCCCGTTTTCGTGTAACTCATATCTATTTCCTCGTTCGCACTCCGCAGTCATTCCACTCACGTAGCTGATATTCAACCTTGCATGGTATCAGTAAATTAGAGGCGAGCCGCGGATAAAGCTATGTGTATGCACCCAACACACGGAATACATAAATTTATTAAATAAATAATATATTGCGGCACCCGTGTGTGATACGTGCGCTTTTTTGAACGCAATGCACGGTGGCCACGTTTTTAGCGCGTGGTGATGGGAGTGAGTAGACGAGTCTATTTTACTTTACCTACATCGGTGCAAGGCTTGAAATTATACATATTGTATAAAAATAATCATTGATACATTGTTGATACTTGAACACATAGTCCAATTATTAATTATATTGTTCACGGTTTTACTCACTTTTTACATTATAATCATCGGATTAAGACCGACGGTTTCGGACCGTTTCGGAGGTCCTTCTTAAGGGCGAGTGTGATGGTTACGCGGTCGCACCCAGCTTCGCAATCCGATGTTTATAATATAAAAAAGTGAATAAAACCGTGAACAGTATAATTTATAAAACAATGTCTCACTTATTGTTAAATCAATATATAGTCTAATTACTTTAGCATAAAAGGTGGTTAACCTCGGTAATGAGAGGTAATAAGCTAAATATTTGTATATACCTTTATTTTGACGTTCTAAAAGGTGTCTCATATAATTTCGTATCTGCATCGGAAGGTATACGAGGTGAAAGGTCATAGAAAATAATTAATCACAATTATCTCAGTTTCTATTGCTTCAATGATGTTAACATTTATCATAGAAATTGTAGAGCATAAAATTTAGGAAAATTTTATTTCAACCTTTTTTTCCATGCGCTCAAGCGTTTTTGAGATAGAGGGCGGTAAAAGCTCAAAGCTCTGTCGTGCGTACTGTAATCTAAGGTCAACTGTGAATATCTGTGAATATTACCTTACAGATTAGCTAGATTAGCTAGCTATATACAAAGTATCCTATCACCTAATCCAACTAATAGCATATGTATTCGCAATTTTATTATAATCTGACCAGTAGGTTCGGGGTGATTGACACACATACATCCAAACATCCAAATTTTCACATTTTTTCATATTTGTTGGATTATAAAACAATATTCTAGCTATAGGGATACAATCCACAATTTTGCAAATGCAGACAACCTTATTCTTACACACATAAGTACATATCTTTTACATGTTTTTTAATGTATTTATTACATTCCATATCAAAACGTGTATAAATGTGAGTTTGCAATACACGTTAACTTGACGACTCCGTAATGAAACTCGATGACACTCAGAACGCATTATTGGCACAACATAAACATTTATTGCCTATAAAATTGGAAAGATAAATACATTACACCTTTTATTAAATCATTGATTTTGTATGAGAATTTACTGGCAGTCCTTAAGCGGGGCTATAAAATACTGTTTAGATGTTTTGTTGTTTATTTACTAAAAGGATTTACTGCATATGTATCCGTACTTTGTATCTAATTTAAAGACAAAAAAAAATCTAGTTATAAGTTAAAATTTAAACATTTCCTTTAAAGATATAGAAGTGTTTCATTAGGTAGTTTCTATCATCATCATCACTGCATGTTTTTAATTTTCTTTATATTAATTATTTAGAATTTGCTGCCAGTTCCGCATTTTATTTTTATCGCTTACTAGCTTTCCGCCCGCGGCTTCGCTCGCGTGGAACCGGCAATTCCCGGCAATTATTCGAATTTTTCTCACCTTTTAAACCTTCCCTAGACCTCCACGAATAATTCAAGACCAAGATAAGATAAATCCGTTCAGCCGTTCTCGAGTTTTAGCGAGACTAACGAACAGCAATTCATTTTTATATATATAGATTATGTTAACATTGTCTGTGATAAAAAAAAGTTTTAAAAAAGTCGATCGCAGGAACGCTGGTGCAAAAACTCCATCCACCGCAGGCAGCTAGGACACTATAAAAGTAAAGCTCCCATTTGTTTTATAGTTTAACAAATTTAATGCCTCTATAATATTAATACAGATAAGATCAACGTCCCGATTACTTTACTAAAGTAATTTATTTTATAACTTCAGAGCCTATTCAATGATTGAACAACGGAGGTTTATATTCGAAGATAAGATTAAGACTATACTTGGAAACTGAATTTCTCAGATCAAAATGAATTTTCTAAATTATTTTTGTATAAGATATGGAAAGTGATTTATAGACGGTTAGAAGCTATTCTTGTTTTTTTTTTTAATAAGATGTTCGTAAATATTGATTGCAATTTAAACATACTTTAAAATACATTGGCGCAATTGGAAGACGATAGGACACCTAAAATATTTCCCATATTTTCAGGTGTACCTACATTTCTATGTCAATTTTCTACAGCCCAAACGGCTGCTCGGATTTTGACAAGTGAGTTGTTGTTGGATCCGTTATAAAATTTTTCAAAATAGCGTTGGGAAATTAAAAAAAGAACGGGAAAGGATTTTTTTTCGGGTTCTATAAAGATAACTATTAATTATTTAATTATAATGCCTTTTTATCCTCTAGGGTTTTTGTCATTATATGTATTTTTATTCTTATTTCTTTATAAACGAGTATATAACCAAATTAGAATACTTTTTCATATTTATTAGAAATCAAACGAACGAATTTTTTTTTACATAAAAAGGAACTAATCAAGAATCTACTAGTTGCATAATACTATAAAAAGTACATAAATTAGCAAACGCGAATAAAACTGGTTTCAATTTAACATTCAAAGTAAAGTAATAAACTTTGCATCCACAACATAACATACTAATTAAAACGAAACAGCATCACAATAAACATTTCTTTAATAATGATCCATATTGGATTCACATAACGAGAGCCGTGTAGCCGTCCTTTATTATGGCCATAAAATTAATAAATGAATTAATGGCCGCGTCGCGAATGTCCCTGATTTAAACACACCGGTGGACATCAACTTTGAGGGTGGTCGTTTGTATATCAATGTGGCCAAGACGGCTACAACTTGCATGCAATAATGTTGTGTAGTACTTGTAATAAATATTTGACGAATAATGTAATAAATTATTGGATACACATTACACGGTCGTCATATATCTTTCTATTTATTAAAATTGATTTCAATTTATAAGGAGACATAAAAACACAATTTGATGTTCCAAATTCAAAAACATTCTGAAAGGTCCGTCATATTAACATGAAATCATAGGTACCCGTACGTCCTTTTCCTAATAATGTTTTATCCTAAATTAAAATTAAAAAAAAAACAAACAAACGTTATATAATTTATATATTACTAGCTGTGCTCCGCGGCCTCACCCGCGTGTTTAGGTGGGATTTCTAGGATAAAATCTATGTTATGTCCTTGCTCGGATTTCAATCAATCTCTGTACAAAATTTCATTTAAATCGGTTTAGAAGTTTAAGAGTGATACATACAGACAGAGTTACATTCGCATTTATAATATTAAAGTAAGTACTGGTTTTTTCTTCATTTATTAAATTTCCATTGCAATCCAATGGACCTCCAATCCTTGCAATATTAATAGAACAATAGTAAAACGTACTGCTCGATAATATCGTCCGAACACACAGAGAGCATTTAGAACGTCAGTGTAAATCAGCCGACTAAATATTATTATGCACTCTAATGAAATCAACAAATGTTCTAGAAAGTGTATCGTCTGCGCGTGGGCGTGCATTAAATACAGGTGGTCCTGTACACGCGAAGATAAATATTTTATCGACTAACGTTTTCTTTATCGGCATTAGAAATACTACAGTTGGATTAGTTAAGAAATTAAAATTAATTGGCCTATATTGTCGCCATGTTGTTGATTGCCTGATATTGAATTCAGAGTTATTGAAATTATCCTATAAAGCATTTGTAATAACAGTTTGAATACAGTGTATAATGATTTTATTTAACAACTAGCTGTGCTCCGCGGTTTCAAACGCGTATATAGCTCGTTCCCGTGAGCTTCCCGGGATTAAACAAAATCTATTTTTAGGCATCCGCTAAACATATCATATCATATCATGTCATGTCATAGCATATCTGCATGCCAAATTTCAGCCTGACCCGTCCATGGCTGTGCGTTAATAGTCAGTCACCTTTGAGTTATAATTAAGGTGTTACATAGTTAGCGTATCATTTATTTAGAGGACATTCAGAACACGTACCTAAAAACCTAAAAAATTATGAAAAGGGTCAGCGAGACTTTGTTAATTTCATAGACATTTTGACTTTGCAATTCAAAAAATCAATTTGCAAAATCGACAACCTTTTTCTTTTATTCTTATTTCAAATCAAACAAACGAGTAGAACACAAATCATATTCAACACACTAAACAATACAATAATTCTATCATATTTTAAAAGAAACTCCTAAAAGAATATTATTTCACAATTTACATAACAACGCGAGAGAGTTCTCTCGACAAATGGCGCGAAAGCTGCAAACGGGGACATTTTCTATTTTATATTTCAATGTTTTCCCCGATATCTTCTTACGGTGCATTTTAAAACATCTCGATCGAACGTCGCGAAAATAATACGTAACAATGTTTCTGACTTGAGTTATTATATAACATCTATACTCGAGAGTTTTCTGTTACACGTGTTATATAGTAATAATTTGAATATCAATATAAATTATATGCATGCAACGAACTATTATAACATTATATCATTTTTGTACTGGAAAATATTAATACAAAACTAGCTACTGTGCGGTTTCACCCGCGTATATATCCCCATTTCCGGGATTCAAACTATCCTATATCCTTTATCGGGTTTCAAAAATATGTGTACAAAATTTCATTTCAAATTTCAAAAGCAAAGCATGGCATATACTTCTTTCATTTTGGTCTAATAATTATTACAACGAAGCATTGAGGCTCAAGATATTTCAGTAGAAGAAGCTTTAAATGCAACAGCGGATGGTAAACTTACTTTATAACTCCATCAATATTCACTGCGAGTAATTGTACGCACGTATAATCCTATTATTTCATAAAACATACAAAATTCAACTCAATCAGAATAAACGACGCACAATCTCCGATCAATGGTAATAAATTATTCTTGGAATTTTACAGCGCTCTGCATTGCTAATTCAGTTAGTGACATAAAATAGCCACTCCACCGGGTCTCGGAATAATTGGATAACTGTGCAACTGTTCGACGGCGATTCCCCGGTTATTCGCGTTGAAAATATCTTAATACCCGCAGAATATAAAAATAATGGAGTCACTCTATTAGCGAAGTTACCAGTACACTTTCGGTCCATATTTGTGTGGAACGTTTTTGAACATTCATTTTTCAATTCTTCATAAACTTGAATAATAATAGCAAACGTATATAGCAATGTTCGTGCCAACGAGCGAGCAGCGTTTCTTACTGGTTAGCGTTACTTAGTGGTCATCGTTTCAAGCAACATCACAGGTTCACCTCAAGTTCACTCTTTGAAGAATTTATTACCCACTACTAAACTGAAATGGTTGGTGCTGATTGAATGACTTTTGAAAACCAGAAAATGTTTGATATGAGCAACAAAACCTCAAATCCTAATCATTCATTTTTAAATTTATATTCTTATGCAAATCCGACCAACCTGACCCGACATCGACAAACTGAACCGCATTAAAAGCCTAATGAACGAATCAACAATTCCACGCCGGGCGATAGCATTTTTTTATTTTCCACGACACAAAAGTTGGCAAAGTCCGGTAGCCAATGATGCGGAGTGCTTGTCCGCTGTCAAGCGCTTGATTGACAGCCGTCCAGGGCCGATTAGATATGCCACGCTATCTTCGCAGCGCTGTTTTGTATGGAAATGTGCATCATGCGAACTATATTTGCTACAGCTAAAATGGCCGATTAATGTGGACGTGTGACCGCTTTATAAATATGTAACGCATATTCTTGGGGTATGCAAAGCGATTTTGTAAACATATTACGCGCGAGGCTCGCGTGGAATTCGAAATAATTGCATTCCGAAAGACAATAACTGTGGTGATAACAGACAAGAATAACTTAGATTGTAAATTATTTTGCAACTTCAGTTAGAAATAGTTGAGAAATGGCGATGAAAAACTGTACGTTACATTATATTTCGGCAAATATAACGATGTGTCAATTATAATAATAGTATTTAGTATACCAATAAAATTATAAATGTGAAAATTTGGTTGTTTGTTTGTCAATCACGCCGCAACATTTTTGTTGATCTATAAATCCCGAAATGAACGCAATGAAAGCCGCAGGCAATAGCTGGTTTCATATCAGGTAATTGAATTGATCATACTATTTAACTTTAAGTTTTTAAATGACTTTTCGGGATAAATTGACCATTGTTTATCTTCAGTATTTTTGGGACTTACTAAAACATTTGTTTTTTGTGCATACATTCTATATACTATGTTTGACATACAAGAACAAACTAGACGCAGCATCCGCGAAATTCTTCGCGTAAATTATATTACCTTTAATTAATTATCGAATAATCAACGATAATCAACACTGTATGTAATTAATCGTCACTCAAAGGGAGCCAATTACACAATATATTCAATACGTGTGGCATTCGACAAACGCCCTTAATACATGTCTGCGACCATTTTAGACACGTTCACAGCTTTCCCGCCAAATTGAATGGGTTATTAACACCATTATTCCCGTAGATATCATGCCCATAATGTATTTCCTTCAAAACTTAAATTTTAAGTTTTTTTGTGAATTGCTATTTAGATTTTAAATGTATTTGTAAAAATCCTACTAATATTACAAATACGAAAGTTTGTGAGGTACGGTGAGTTAAAGATGTACTATGCTTGTTTGTTACTCTTTCACGCGAAAACTACTGAACCAATTATGATGAAACTTGGTATACATATAGATAGGGGTTCAGAATAACATCGACTACTTTTGATCCCGGATCAGAAGTTACGCGGGTGAAACGGTAGGGCGCGGCTAGTATATTTATATTAATGTTTAGGTTTAATGCAATTGTTAATAAAATATATCAAATTAATAACGTATTAATTAAAATTATTAAATTATATATAAGACTAACTTTTTTGTTTTTTTTTATATTTATCACGCACGCATTTTTCTTCTCAATCATTAATATTTTGGCAACTGTACCGCTAAAGTATAAAAAACTTTATGATATATTATTACTTAATGTTATATAATATTTTAGCATTGTTTAGGTCGCTGACCATGACACTGAACGCTAGTATTACGGCAGAGTTTAACACCAGCACGGCAGATTATGAAATATTCACGATTTAACACCTGATTTATACCTCTGTTGCATAGTAATTGTACCTGCGAGATCGCATCGCGCGAAATCACCTTATACCGAGAAATGAAACTCAATAGTCTAAGCTTATTATATTTCTCTCAATACGTTGCCATTTGTGCGACGTTTATGCGCTATTACAGAAAATTATTCCAGTGAATTGGAGTACGTAAGTATGAAATAGAGAGTTTACTGTACGACTGTAAAAATATGTTTAAGCTCGTTATGGTATTGTGATTGTGGGACGGTAAAATTGAATTATCGGTATGCGCTGTGACTTTACGCCTATAAGTTTGTTTTGAAAAATGTTTATCGTTGCTGCGGGCTTGGCAATACCTCGGGGACTTATCAATTGTCTGCTGCGAAATCGAATAACTTGTAATTAAACTTATCTATTGTTCACTACTTCGCTTGCGAATAAGAAAAATTATTTGTTTTATAATTGACTTTCAAACAAGAACATAAAAATTTCTTAATACTTGTTTAACAATAAAATATAACAATTATATTTAATATCTATTTATTTATTATGCTGTTTATTTAGTTATTATTATTGTTATCATCATGTATTTATAAAACTATCTTTCATTTTCCTCTTTCTGTGCAGCTTATTCTCTCCTAAAGGTTGTGCGGCAGAAATCGCTCTAAGCCATATGACCGCCTTTTATGAATAATGTTGTCATTCATTAATTAAATTAAAATGAAAATTTTTACCTCGCACTCGTAGCCAAGAACGTGATACGATTCCATAATAATTATCAGAATATTTTAAAGAACCACCGCTTTATTCTTATTCAAAATCTTCCATATTAAGTGGCTTAAGACCCAAAAGGATCATGATAAAGTCTTCGATAATATTCAAAAATCAAACTCATTGTAGAACCTTCGACGAGAGCTTAACTGAAAACTAGACTATCTGCTTATTCAACTCTTTTTAAAATCTATTGAGAAAAATATCCAGTAAAGGAATCCTTACTCAAATTCCGCGTCAGTACTCCATAAACGTTGAACGTTCAATGCTTTAAAATTGCCCTCGCTCTCTCTTAGTCAGCTAAACGTAAGCTAAGCCAATACACATAATTTGACGACTGAGCTCACACGATATCAAGTTTTATATACATTGTGGATGAAATGGTTATGGATTCTATAAAGGTTAAACTTTCAATACTTTAAAATTGCCCTCACTGTCTCTTATGCCCGGTTTCTGAGTCTCTTTAACGTTTGTTTGTCTGGTAATTGTGACAATTGGGTTTCTGAACATCGCATCATAGTCAAATTTCGTTTGAACAGTTAACTTTATAAATCCAAAACTATTGACAGTTTAACTCAGAAACTGGGCATACGTCAGTTAAACGTAGATAAGCCAATTTCAGCAATAAGACACATTAGATAAGGCTTGAAGTGCTTTGGTTATTAAAAATGTTTTTTTAATCCAACTGTTTGAGTTCAGAATTACGTAGTTTGCAGTCTGAGACCTTTATGTATTGTTAAGAAAATCATTCAACTAATATTCAGGCCTCAGATTTATATCTAAATTTAACAAATTTACAATTTTGATTTGGAACATAGGTTCCTAAATGAAAAAGATACTCAATTTGGCAAAAATAATAATGAATGATGCTTGCAATCAACTCCAACGCAGTTTTTGAACTTTGAAGAATGTATGAGTAATATTCTAGGCATACAAAAGTTATTCTATTTAAAAGACAATCTGAATATACTTACTCTATAAGCGTTTCACGATAATCCAAGTATACGATCCAGACCGATAATATCATAGGCGCATTTGGCCATAATTCATACGAAATAAATCGATCAGTCATGAGGGCTCGGAGGATGTCGACAGATTTACGCAGCAGCCTGGGATTTAATGCGGCCCAGTGCAACGGAAGCCTTCATATTTATGTCTTTGGACAATAGTGGCCGCATATACAAGTCGTTACTGGAGATTAAATAAGGAATAAGATAAGTAGAGAGTAATATATGAGCGCGCTTACAAAAATCAAGGGAAAATGTCCATCATGATCTATAGATCATTATCTTCATTTTATTTTTGGGTAAATAGGTATATTCAGTGAACCTTAATTCGGTGACATATTACTTATTTCGAAAGTAGCATGTAATGTATTAAATTGAAGATATTATGTATTAAGTAAATGGATAATAATCAATAAATTTGTGTGTTTAACATAGAGGTTACAGAAATAATTACTGCCGGTTCTATTTTTTGGCGAAAAATGATTATTTTTCCGTTTTAGTGACCTATATCATGCACACCACATCGAAGCTGATCACAATTCAGTCTCACAGTCAGAGAAGGGGTATATACAACATAAAAACTTAACCACAGAGCTTATTAGAGACGCTCCTCTGTTTTGGAAGTCCATTAAAAAAATCATTACTACCTGATCGGAAAGCCCCTTAAAATTCAAAGACTAAACGAGACCAACGTACGCAACGTCGATTCTACAACCACCTCGCGTCAATCTCACAAAGCTTCCACGCGCACCAAACAGCAGCGAATACGTTCAAGGTCATTACTCATTGTACCACTCCGCGCTCAGACGGCAACAAGAGGCGTGAGTGGAAAAATCGCGCAATTTTCCGGATGCCGTTAAAGCTAATATGGCCTTCGGAGCTCACTCGATTAATCTCTGTCAACCGCGATGAGCGCGATACAAACACCAATCGAAGTGGAGCTCCGATACTGTAAACAATATCGTGATTAAGGCCCGGTCGCTCCGGACGTATCCCGCGCGGGAATGTGGAAGGCTAAACTACGCGACGAGGTTAGAAAACAGATTATTGTATAAAGTATTCTTCTAAAGAGATTATTTTCTGTATTAAACGCATAAATTTAATGTTTGTCGTAAAATGGGTGTCATAAGAGGCTACAGGGGATAATTCTGCTGCATAACATCTTCACCAATAAAGAAGTGGGAACGGAGCTTTGCACGATTGGGCCAAGCTCGCACCGGAATAAATACCACCCCCAGCAGAAGATTGGCGTGACGCAGTATTGCACTGTGTCTCGTACGTTGAGCGAAGCGAGCGAGCGAATAAAACTAACAGAGTAAAAAAGTAACAGAGGAATGCCTCTGCCACCCTGTTCAGCTTCTCTCCCCTTCCTTCTAGCCGTTAAGGCATCTGACACACTTTTATGTTGTAGATGTTGATGGGCAGCGGTCAGTCACTTAGCATCCACACGCTCCACTTGCCTGCTATAATATAAAAAAAATTTAATGTTTTACATAAACTCTGCAAAATCGAATATTATTATTGATATATCATTGGTATATCTTGGATACGTTGAAACGAATTTAATTATGTATCATTGAAACATCTACATATGTACAATGTAAAAAAACACATATTAGACACTGCTTGTAGTGCCTTAACTAGAGGCATACATCCGCGGGGTTCATTTTAAACTGGGCGGGCAAAGGTCCCTTTGAGGAACGCGACCGATATGGTGAGTGAAGCCACTGCTTCCCACTGATATTATGAAATTTTTGTTTACTTGACGACATTCATATGAGAGATAAGGAGATATTGCGCTTGGTTTCATAATTGACCCCCAGTATTTCATTAAAATGGATACAACCAAAGACAATTACATTATACTATGTAGTATGAATATATCACCATACTAGGTCTAAGGTAGAAATGCTAAAGTAGCATTTATAATGTCTTCATTTTCATTTTATATATCCATTAATTTTTAGATTATATTTAATCTATAAAAACGGTAATCATATTTTAATAATTTGCATGATTGCACGCTTATCAAAATTTTACTATTTTATATTCATACCATTTATAATTCAGTCTAATTTATATAGTAAATTATTACAACTACCTTATACCACGTACCTTGTACTAATCAGCACAATGTTCAATCATTCACAGATTAAAATCAGTCCATTATAGGGTGATAAATTATAATTAAATTACGCAAAATATCGCTTACAATTTGTCAAGTCCATTTAAGCCGTGTAACCAATTCTCCAATACGCCTTACATATGATCAAACGAGCTGACCAAATTCCGATACGATTTGAGAACATTTCCATGCAAATAAGTGTATTTACACTATTTACAATGTATTCACGCGAAGCGCCCACAATGGTCATTATTGCACAGGGTTCCCACAAACAACGTTTTTATGTAGTCCAATATAAATAAATATACAGGGATATTTCACACTACGCCATCTAGCCAAAACTAAGCAAACCTCTACGATGGATGCTAGATAACTAATAGACATACTTTTACTTTTTTTTGTAAATACATACATAATTTAGATAAATGAACAGGCATACACTCTATCTTCTACCGGCAAATTTCATAAACTTTGTGCTGAATTTCGTCAATATGATTATCCAAATACTTTATATGTAAAAGTTTGGATGTTTGTGTATCAATCACGAATCAACTATTAGACGAATTTTGATGACATTTCACACACAGATGGATTTAGAATTAGCACCCGCAAATTCATAATATATTCAACTATTTTAGCTTGAGACAATAATAAACATTCGCATACACAAAGTATCAAATTTTATATTATTTACATATAAGCAATGGTAAAATGAAGAGAAATAGATCAAAAAGTACTTTGAAAAACATAATATAATATTGAACGTTGACAACCCTACCCCTGCGATTCAATTCGCGAGCAACTGCGTAGTTCTAAACAGTTAAATGGTGTAAAACGAAATCCACGCAGCTGTTTCGAACGCCACGCACTATGTTGTATGCGGAATATTCATCAATTGTTCTCTTAATGGATTAGAGAGATACTTCACATTCACATAAGATTCCTATATAACTCGGACATAGGCCTTGCGTATATAAGGAACCGTTTTTTTACAGGAGAAAGGGGCAAACGAGCAGGCGATCCACCTGATAGTAACTTTTTTTTAATGGCAGAGCAGGCAAAGGAGCAAGTGGGTCACCTGATGTTAAGTAAACACCGCCGCCCATGAACACCTGAAACACCGGGGTCAACGCTTCCTATTAGCACCTTCAACACCAGGGCGTCTAAAGAATGTGTTGCCGCCCTTTTTGGTGGTCTTTTCTTGAAGGCCCGTATATCGTATATTGCTGGGAACACTGCTGCTGGAAGTTGATTCCAGATTTCGTTTGTGCGTTGGAAGAAGTTTCAGACTATTTTTAAATACATTATAGAAAAATTTATTGTATATACGTATACTGAAAATCAGACTTGACATCTAAACTTTACTACGTGTTTTATCTCTTCCAAATTCTGTTTATAGGGAGCACTCTTTTAAATGGATTTCTAAGTTTTATGATATAATTCTAGAGCGAAAGTTAGTAAATAGGCACTTTGTAGGCAGACGTGACGCATAAAATTATATGACACGACCAGTATCGTATCTTTAGGTGCCTTTATTTATTCAATAAGGTATCATGGACCCAAACATAAAACAATTACAATAATATATTTAATTATAATTTACATAAAAAAAGAATAACTTGTACATGAATCAAAAGGCTCTAAATCATTAAATTTATTCGTTCAAAAATTGTTAATTTATTTTCAAAATTTTAAAATTACGAATTAATTATATATGAATCAAAAGGCTCAAAATCATTATATTTATCCGTACAAAATTGATAATTTACTACCAAATTATAATATTATATACACCTTTATCGAGAAACCGCATTCAAAAAGTACATCTAGCATCATCAGTACAAATCCAAAACACATTAAACCACCGCTCACAATTCAAACGCATCAATATCCACGTTCAATTACAAACCGCGATATAGGCAAAGGCAAAAAATATGCTCTAATGTGTGAAACACGGCCGGCACCGGTACGCAGGTGCATATTCCCATAGGCATTAAGTTATTAGCCGGCGAGCTAGGCGCAATCTCGACGCGCTTCCCTCGTCAATTCGTTTCAATGGACAGAATCGGAGCAATACTTCTTTATCCGCCCATTGATTCTGACGCCGCTCATCTGGTTACGATTTGCTCGGACGCAACACTGCGCTGATACTGAAATATAGATTTCTAACATTTGCAGCGACTACTTTTTATAGACGTGCCTGATCATGAACGAAAATTTATACGTTGCTCCTTTAGAAACGAGATAATGAATAGGTAAAAGTCAGTAATAAAATACAATTTTAATATCAATATATATTTATAATATAAAGCTGAAAATTTGTTTGTTTGAACGCGCTTGATTAGGAACTACTGGTTCGTTTGTAAAAAAATATTCTAGTGTTAGACCAATATTCGAGAAGGCTATAGGCAATATAACATTTCATTACGGGAGCAAAGCCACGCGGAAGAACTGGTTTATTATCTATAAAATAAAATCCTTAAAAATAATTAAAAAAGCTTCTAACACCTTTTAAATCACAGTTAATTGCAAATCGAGATCAACCACCTGACCAAGCAACAAAAACAAAACGGCGTATAATTAAAGAGATAGCAATATTATCTGTGGCGATAAAGTGTCTTTATCTGTAGTGATTTCAACGTATTTACGAGGTGACCGTCACTCGTGATAAATATCCATTTAACCGGCAGGTTTATTGGGTCACATCGCCGACGTAAATCTGCAAACTGTTGATTAGTTTAATTGAGGTCATTATTCGATCGCGAGGGCTGCCGTATCATGTTTATTAACTAACAAGCATTTGGTTATCTTTACAACCACACGTCCGAAACGTAAAGAACGTACCCTGACCGAGTCGTATATTTCGTGACGAGTTCTATAAATAAGGTTAATACAGTAGAGGGTGTGGGGTTCACGATATATAATAAATGTTAGCACACAGAACAGTGGGGCTCTAGTGTCACTTCTGACACTTCAAATCTGTCATCTGTGGCGTGCAGACGTACCCGTTGAGCTGTGTGCCTACTTACTGATATTTGAATCTTTTATTTAATGTTCACCTACAACCATAGGACATAACAGAGGGTATAGATACACACCTAATAGTTAAATGTTCGAAATTTTATAACACAAAGTTGGTCAAACAATGTTGTGTCTTGTGCATAGGAAGGCCGTTTGAATCGTATTTACATGTACGTATCAGGTTAATAATAAGCTTTAGAAACTTTTTCATTACTAAGCGCGAAATAACAGCGATACTGTGTCATTATTATTCAAACTATGATACGATATTCAGAGCGAATATTGCATATTTACAGCATATCCGATGATCTGATCCAACAAGCTTATAATCTGATTTCTTTACTCGACTACCTCTTAAACGTAATAAAAAAATAACACAAAAGCGAAAGATGATGAAGGAACAAATAAATTGTCATATATTTATTTTTTAATGTTGTTTAGGAACACCTTCATATACTATGGAAACCTACAAACATACCTTACCATACCTACGTATTATAAAATGAGAAGATGAGTAGATTAGGTGAATAAGCTGAACTCACTTCACAAGTGGGTAGGAACATTTATATTGTGATTTCATTTGCATTTTATCGCACGCAATAAAGCATCCATTCATAAAATTCGTGTGGGTGAAACAATTCACATCCTGCGATTGAAATTGTTTAAAATATAAAAACGAAATCAGCGATGTTAGTGAAAATATATTGATCGCAAATATTCGCAAAATATAAATTATTTTAAAACGACTACCTTAACCAGTATAATGAGGTTTTGCATCTATATTGATTTATCAAGATTAATTCTAAGTTAATCACTTTAATTTCTTACAAATATTAAATGCACACATCTCTTAACACATATACAGGTCAATTTTCTGAAAGAAGTCACGACGGCAATTGTATCGAAAATAAAAACTGCATTTTCAATCATTGGATGTTAGAAAAATTGTTTTATCGAGCCAAGTATCTAAGCTGAAAGCCCACTTAAAAAATTCAAATTACACAGAGTAATATAGGTGTTAGTTCGTTGTTAACATACAAATACGCGATAATCGAAATACAATCATACATCTTACCATCGAAAAAGATATTCTTCAAGACCGCTATCAATCTGCATTACCTGTAACAAAGAAAATTCATATACTTAGTTGCGGTTAATAATATCTAACAGAGCGACAGAGACAAACGCAATAACAAATACTATTGCGCGGTGGTGTTACCCAGTAAATAATGTAACACATGGCCGTAAGAGCTGCTTGAATAACCTTCACAAGTAGACTGTATATACATTTAGGTTGTATTATATTTTCGTATACCACAACCGACCTCATATTTGTAGTAACGCTAGTTTTGCACGCGTTTTAATAGGATATGCAAAGTATTAGTTTCCTATTTGTTAACCAGATATTTTTAAATTTCATCAAAACCAGTTCAGTCACCTTTTTAAATGTTTGGATAATGTCTTCATTCCTAAAGTTTATTGACTTTTTTGATGACATACCATGTTTCTCAATTTTATTAGTAATACAATTTAAACCAATTGTAATACCGACAATTATACTAACTTATATAAATTATTCTATTTGCATAAACATCCCTTTACAAAGTCTAGAAACGAAACTTAAATAATTTCACATAGTCGTACAGAGGTCTACGAACCGTATCTACGAATACACAGCGTTGTTTCGTCCAATCTATGGTCTGTTCTCAAAGCCTATTAAAATGTACACCACTCAGACACACTGCCAAAATAGAATTAAGTTTACACACCTTTTTTTAACGTGAGGAAATTCTGCATGGATACCCTACTACCTCGGGGGAGGTAGTAGGCTTATGTCAGACTCCTACTGACTAAATCTCACGGTGGTCTACTTCTACGGCAAGACGTCGAAGGCCCCGGGATCTCCATAAGGAACTTACACGGTGCTCCCGCGCGCATATCGCTGCAAGCAACTCATCAACACAAGGGTTTACACACCTAGCTTCACCATCCCCATTAAATAATATGGCGTCACATATCACAACACGCATACGAATTCAACAAACACAAAACTCAGCGATTTCCGCAAATTAATATAAAGGTCCCAAAGTTTCTTGAAACGTGTCAACACGTTATCGTGTGTGTACAATTATACAAACAAAACCGACAATGGCGACGGGTATCTTGTTTATCGTTTAACTTGACGCACACGAATCCTAATCCTAAACAAACACCATCGTGAGACGGGGGCCGGCGGCGAATTTTACGTTATCTATTGATATTAAAGACTATAATACAGATATATCACTAGCGTAATGTTTTAATACCTCTGGCTCAAACTACTTGTACGTAATAAATACAATTTTTCCTATATAAAACATTTATGTGCACAAGAATATAATGATGCAAATTAAACTGTAATGGGACGAGCTTTCAATATATTAAAGTCAAATTCTCTAATGAATTGAACGCACACAATCCCTAATTCTAAACTAACATCATAAAGAGATGGGGGCTGGTGGCGAAGGTAACGTTCATGGATATCATGGAAGCAGATTCAGTAATAGCGCATGAACGCGCTATTAATGTAAGTTTTAATACGCAATAAAGCTTCAATTAATCGAAACTAACATAAATACAATTTTATGTATGGGTGTCTTAAAAATAAGTAAGATCTTAAAAAAATGTCTGTTACATACTAAATAAGGAAATACTTTACCGTGACCAAGACACGTTCCAAAACAGATTTAACCACGATTCACGTTACGCCACCCACCTCCCGCACTACAAGTTAATCATTCGCATAAATTCCGCATCTTGCGTGGCACGAGGCAGTGGCCACAGCGCCCATTCGAGATACAATGAAGAACGGTAAACGTTGATTAAATCGCGCACTCACCGGCAATAATATAAACAACTGATTAAAACCGGCCCGCGGTCACAAAAGGAGACATTAGTTAGCCAGGCCTCGCGAACGATAATGGCAGGAAGTGATAGCTCCCGAGCCCCGGCTTACATATTGCACGAATAGACTGAAACGGTTGATTAGGAAACCGCGCCTACGATACGATTGTTAATAATATTGCCCTGTTACGAGGCCTCCATACAATGAAATCAAACGAAATATGTTGGTCAAAGTCGTTTTCTGTTGTGAGATTTAATATTGAAAAAAAGAAATGCAATTTTATCGCGTCTACGATTGTTTATAACATCGCCCTGCGGGGGTGCCCCAATACACTATGTTGCATGAAAATAAGACAAACTTTATAAAGGTGGAGTTTTCATTACTACATTACTACTTATAAAATATTAAAACGCGATTTAATCATGTATAATACATGGTGCGTATGAGAGATAAAAGATAATATTTACAAAACACCCTCATTAAAATACAAATTCATTATTCTTTGCTTATCTTGCATGTTATGAATCCTTAAAATCCAGTAAACAGAAAATTAATTGTACAAAATTTAAAGTCCCCTAGGGAGATAATCACGTAAACTATGAATTTTCAAAACACATTAAACTACTTTGTGATTATTTTCACGTTTTGTAGGCAAGTGCTTATAATTAGCAGGGAAGATGCACAGCCACGCGACTCTGCGGACTAAGTTACAAGACACGGGCGTTAGCAAAATATAACTATATTCCTCACCCAATAATAGAACCAGGTACACTACATGTGCGACAAAAGCGATAGGTAGATTTATCAAGTGCTATAGCAAAGTGTTGAGATGGATAAAGGGTTATTAACAATATGCTCAGAAGAAAAAAATGGTTGAGAGGGTTAATTCATTAAATCTTATTCTATGCTTATTGAGAAGACAAAATAGAGTTTTGATGATGAACCTATTGTTAGGGTATGTAATTTTAAAACTTACATTACACCTTATACATTTTACGGACAAATAAGTGTTCTCTAAGCTAAGTAGATCAGCTTACTTTGTATAAAAAGATGTGATTGTCTTAGCCCAAAGTTTTTTATGGTTTACTAGCTGTTTTTAGATATAATAGTTCTAAAGCTTAAGAGAGTGCGTCAGAAAATTATGAGGAGAAAACTTGAACCCTGTAATGTGGGATACAACGTTACACCACATAATATGAACATTTCATATAAAGAGTTTGTTGAGAGCAGCCTGTTTAAAGTCATGTTTTTAGTCCCTATAACCCCGCTTGGTCTCCCTACTAAATGAAGAACACCCATCCATCATCATCAACATCCTTTTCTCCTGAAATAAAATCAGTTCAGATGCTGTCCAGTCTGAATTTCAGACCTTCTCAAAGCCAAGCACTACAAACCCGCTACCTTCCCCAACGCACACCACCGCCGTATCGCTATCTCGTCGCGCAGTTGCTAATTTCCGCGAGCCTCGCCCGTCCAACAACTTCCACGCTGCAGACGCGATTATGAGACATTGGATGATTTATTTATTACCCCCGGCTTCGAGTTGAGAAATTTATGCTAATTAGCTTTCTAAAAAGCATAAATGCTTATACACGAATTATGAACTAAAATTTTCCGATCATTAGCCATATAGTAAGGAAAATGAAATTGTGTCACTATCGTTTGTGTAACTCGTCTGCAATTGTAGTTAAAATTTACTATATTTATTCTAGAGTTAACGTTAAAAGCTAATCCGGGCACACTGTAACACGGTGTCAGAAGTGGGATTATTTTTATCCCTAATTAATTAAAGTTAGTAATTTATAATGCAGGTTGCGAGAAGCTGAAAATGTGTATCGGCACATAAAAAATGTATTCTGCCCGTGGGTTCGGCCTCACAATAGATTTTTCCGTTGTTGTTATTTTTCTAACTATATTGCCATAAAAGTACCGAAAAACTCACGTGGAATTATTAAAGTGAACATTGTTTTTGTACGGTATTTGTATTTCAAGCTGCGGTATCGGCATTCCCACACAAAGTGCATTGTAGATTGTACAAAGGTAAAGTCGAGCTGTGAATGCACAGCACATGAGATTGAGGTCAACAATAGATTTTAAGTGCCTACATTCGTCCGGTAACTGGTCTAAAGGATAATTTTGCTCTGACGTCTGACATTCCGTAATATATTCTACACTTAGATACAACTACTTGTTTTACAATGAATACAAATTTAAAGTTGTTTCAGGTTTATTTATCTCGCCTGGCAAAACCAGGAAAAAATTGAGATCCACTTCCATTTCCTTAAGGCATGTACGTTCGTTTTGTTTTAAGATTTTACTAAGATTTAAAATATCATTAATATTCCCCATTTTACTGAACCTATCAATGTGGTTAAAATTTGCTCACTATTTACAAATGGATAATATAGTAACCACAACGCCCAGATGACATCGAAAGCAATTTAACAATAACCATCACTGCAACCCATTTTTTGCATGTATGCTTGAAATAATTACAAAAAATATGCAGTAGTCAGTACTCCTGGAATGCCAACCTCCTAAATCAGGGCTCATTAAAATCCAAAAACTATCTACAAAACAAACTATCCGAGCATCAAACGCTTCATAAAGTGTCAAAGGGACCGCGGCATCGCCCACAATCGCACACCTCGTTACGCCACTCTGCAATACAAACAATATGAAAGGTGACGTTTTGATTGTGAACCAAAGCTGAGGGGAGGTCTATTTTTGTTAGCACGAACGGCGGCTATTGGACAAGTTAAATCAATTAGTGGCAACAGCTCCTTGTCACGCCACCGTTATGATTTCCTTTATTCGATATTTCGTTTTGCGTGCTTTTATGTTCAGTTTTTTCTTCGTAATTGAAATTGTTAGTTGGAACTCAATTAAAGTAACTTCTCTGTATCCACAAAAATATATATTATTAGCAAATCAAAAACAATATTTTGGACTATGTTTTTAAACGCTCTAAATGTAAAGTAATGAAGAATCTCTTGTATGTCCTACCTCAATTTTATTTTCAACTACCCTCGATTTGAGTTGAGAATAAAATACTAATGCATATTTTAGTATTGATGGAACATACATTTGGTATAAATTCACCGAATCGAATACAAGTTTATAATAACAGAATGTGACTTATCCTCCAATTTATTTTAAAACAAACCCTTCCTCTCGATAATAGAAATCGAACAAACTGCAAGTGACATACGAGTTGATTATCACGACAGCCGTCCAAGCGGTCCGAAGGCAGTCGGATCAAAGCGATATCCCCATCCCGGATAAGATCCGATATCCCACCCGGGTAAGATCCGATATTCCCGGGAAGATTGTCCGCGCTGATTTGCGACGCCAGAGATCTCGCGCTCATCCTGAACATAGCCTGACAGCTTTTGTATCAAAGCCGGAACCATTGTTTGGTATCGAACAAAACATGTCCCCTTTATTTTTCTGCTAACTGCAATATTACGTTCGCCGTTGTTTCCTTTCAATATTTTCCGATATCCTTTTGTTTGTTTAGATGATACGTTACGAACATGAAGAGCTAGGGTATCTAGGAAATTCCATTTGAAAATAGCACATTAAAACTAATATTGGCAAGTTGCCTCAGTTCAGTCCTTTAGTGAGTTTTGAACCAAATAGTTTTACTCAAGACTACAATTACAAACAAACTTCTTATTAGTTTATTTATGAAACATTAATAATTGTATAACATAACGTTTACGAAGTTGGTATTTTAAGTTTCGTTTAACGTAGTATATTGTATATTAATGGCTTTTCCAATAACAATTAACTATTACTATAATATTATTTTAAGCTTAATTCTTAATATGGCTAAACTTTTTTAAATGGCAGCTTATATTTCGAACAAAATTATCAGCCCAGCAATATTTTAAATAAAACCTTAATTTTTACTCATTATCATAGGCAAACTGTCATATCGCACCAGATTCACGTTGAAGCTTCGCTATTTATTATTCAACCAAATTCCACTTTTTCACGGTTGCAGTAGCCGTCGCTCGGCTGTTATAAAAAGCAAACGCCATCCTTTGTTATAAAGAGACGATGTATTAAATTGGGTTGTAAAATTTGCTCGGCATTTAGAACATTTTTTGTTCTTCAGTTATTGTTCTAGTACGAAGCTGTCATCCAGTTAATTAATATTTGGCGCGATCTAGTTGGTTGGCTGGAGAGAACAAAAACTTGGCATCTAATTTGGGCACTGCCTAGTTTTTAGCTTAATCCTACTTACATAGTGTGAACATTTAAATGTTTGGCTGTCACAAAGCTACTACTGAAGGGATTTTGATGATTTTCCATTTGAAGACAGATTATTATCTGAATTAGGTGTTAGAATACCTTTAAACACCTCGGCGAGATAGTATTTAAATATA
>LQNK01001100.1:272654-335038 GCA_001586405.1 Phoebis sennae | reverse complement strand
TTTGTAAGTTGGCGAGAACAAAAACTTAGTCTAATTTGGGCATTGCCTAGTTTTTAGCTTAATCCTACTTACATAGTGTGAACGTTTAAATGTTTGGATGTCACGAAGCTACTACTGACGGGATTTTGATGATATTTCATTTGAAGATAGGCTATTAGATGAATTAGGTATTAGAATACCTTTAAACACCCTGGCGAGGTAGTATTTAAATATAGTAATTCTATAAACATTATCTATTGTTGGGATTGGTTTCCAATGATACACATCACTTGCACGTACATGTTTATTATCCAATGTTTCGTAACAGTCTGCCCGGAATACAATACTTACAACCTATTTTATAATAGTCAATAACACAATATTCAAGAGAGGGTAAATGTCAATTTAGTTAATGTCCATTTCCAATAATTATTAATAACAATATTAGATATTATACAAAGTTGACTAATACATTTAATACTTAAACATTCAAGACTAAATACAAAATAATACTCAATAATCAATTATATAGGTGGCACCACTGTTTTATACTATCATGACATTGACATTTCAGTTACTGTAAACAAATGTTACTAACACTATATTCTATATTTTATCTGAAATGACACCTGCAAGCATTTCTAGCAGAACCTAAAAATGCTACACCCAACAAATACACATAAAAATCGCCACCGTCTCAAGCGCATCGACAGTGAAAAAAGGTCCTTCGAGCAGGCGTCTCTCATTTGCAAACAATGCCTTGTCCGGCACCGTGTCGCTGTCCGCGTCTGAAGCGCCGGGATCACGTCAGCGGCGACGCCGTCTTCATCCGCCTCGCAATTAATTTAATTGAGAGTAAATGAAACTGTCTTTGGCTTTTTTGTGGGACCACCGTGGCTTCGTATCGTGTAATGTTGCTTACGCGATAAGACGTATGTGTAGAAGTTGTCTCGTTAGAATCAACTTTTACGCTGCGACATAGTTTTTCATTTGCAGATAGATAGCATAATTACGCTCTCAAAAATGGTTTGTTGACTGACTTTCTCGACTTTACATCATTAATTCTATTGGGAAATTATGAATCTACAGACATATTCCTTTTTTGCTTTTAAATTCTAGGCTATAGAGTTAACGTCAACTCAATGCCGATAAAAAATTAGCGGATCTATTTCTGAACCAACCTTTTCTAAAGGGAAAAAGGCCGCGAATAATTAAACGACATTACAAAACCGACGCTATTCATCGCAGTGAGCAAGCAACTACCGAAATATAGCACAAGTTGGCCAGCGAACTCATTAATAAGGAAACACCCAAGACCCGTGACCCACTATTGTCGCACCGTCTAAGTTCCTATTGTGGCGCGAACAATAATTTGCAACCGAAGCTTAAGTAAGCCCTTTAATAAAGGGATCAGATGATGGTTGGAACAGTATTAGGCTGAACGTAATCCTTTTCGTCTAAGCTGGTTTACTCGTAAGCCCCTTCACCTGACGTCGCGTGTGCCCTTGATAATCGTGATCATTAAATATACACTAAACCGAACGAATCCTTCGTTAGCATTGTGAATTATCCATCGTATTTCAGGCCTCGGATACCGAGTGGAATGGAATAAACACGAATTGTGGGTAATAAATATTTCTAACTTACATTGTTATTGCGGTAGCTGTTTGCTGTAACATAACTAGTATTGAAGGAAACTCAGTGCGTAAAATAATTAAACTTATTGTGTTACGTTAGCGCTAGTAGATAGATTAATAAAATAAATTGGCTCTTACATCATAACACTAAAATTATAATTGTGAGTCTACTATGATATACAGCATGAATACTTTATTTATTATTATCCCAATCGTTTTCATAAAATATAAAAATCACCTCTACTGGCATAGTGTATGCTCTTGTACATATAACGCTGCAGGATTGCCCACTATTATAAAATAAAAGGTGTTTTTGGTTTAATGTAATATGTATATTTAACTATTTTACAACTACATTATAATAGGTTTATCAATAAGTCTAAACTAATATTATAAACAGTTTTGTATATTTTAAATGGATTTGTGTTTTGAATGTACGTTTGTAATTTATTTATTTATTTTATTTATTTATTTATTGAACAACCAACATAGGACACACATTACATTACATATATTAACTTACATTACTACAGAATGGTGCACCTTTAATTATAGGAAGTTACAACATTTACAATATTGGTGTTAATTTAAGTACATTAAATATTCATTATCAATTATTAATTATATTATAAAATTATTACATTTCTATTAAAACTGGATAAAGTATACAATAAAAATTAAATATTTATAAATTTATATGGCATTAAGTACTAACATTTTAAAACTGTTTAGGGAATTATAAAGAATGTCTATGTCTTCCGAGGAAGCCGTGATTTTATTAAATTCATGGGTAATTCTGACGACAGGAGAGTGTTTTCCTAGGTTTGTCCGTAATGTAATGTTTTAAATGAAATATACCGAGCCGATTTCAAAATTTTTTTCACCATAAGAAAGATGCATCACCATCAAAATTTTACTACAGGAACGAAAGCCGTGCACAAAAGCCAGTCGCATGATTAATTAGTTTTTCAAATTTGAGCCAAATTTTTGTGAATTAATTATATTTTTAGCGGGTTATGACATTTGTATTTTGATTTATAGGTCACTTTTTCATTAAAATTATATATCATCAACCAAGTTAATAAAATTCAATCCGCACGGTTCAATTCATAACAAATTCATTATTTCATTCCCGCACGAACATTTCATTTATTCACATGTTAAACATCGTAAAACGGTAAACAGTGAATTTTAAACGAGGCAAAAATGTACCGGCCAAGTATAAAGTAATTATTTATTTGTAATTAAAATGAAAGAGTGACATTGTGATGTAGCAGATTATTAATTATTAATAAGCGTAGTAAATATGAAATAAAAGTATCATACAATACAAAGACATATGAGGCTATTAATATAATATTAATGATATGTCAAAAGTATAACATATTATTTCCATCAAATGGTAAAATTTAAAAAAATATATATGTATATAAAAAACAAAACAATTCAAATGTGATATTTTTAATTGGAACGGAGATAACCCGTTTTCTCTCCACATACGGTTTTGTTTGATCTCTATGTATAAGCATGTATTAGCACTAAAGTTTGTGTCTGCAAGTGCGTAAGTATTACTTTATGTGACCATCAACTAGAGCAGCTTACTAAATTATCGTCCTATAAAATCAAAGGAAATTAATCGAATCAGTGGTTTTAATTCGTCCACATTTATCAGTGCAGAAGCACCTAGATTAATTTATGCCTCAACATAAACCTACATAACAAATTAAATCAATTACGCGCGCTCTATTTTTAGGGCTAACTAAATTACAAGCCCGATCTTACATACCACTATCAATGTTACACTTGAGCAATCTAATCCTGTGTACGATCAGAGTGGCTCATTAACGAGATTTATGGATGAAACGTAGACTTTGCGACGTCGTGCGGTCCGCTGCGGACGCCTTATTTACGACGAACAGATTGCCAAGATAGAGGTCCGAACTGGTGGCTTATGGAAAAAACTGTGCCCCTTACGTTGTTGGTTAGCAAAGTCCTTATATAGTAAGCGGGGGTCACGGTACACGGGTATCGGTAATGCGGCTGAATAATCTATAACAGGAGATTTAGTGACGCTGTAGCGCCGTGTTCGTGCAAATAGCTGCGGCTTGGAGGATAGACGCCCTTGTAATGCGATGATAATGAATGGAAAATGCCTTGTCTGACGCGATTGTTGATACAGGAATTATTACAGGCGTGAATTCCCTTTGAGAGTTATTTTTAAATATTGCATGTATAAACAGTGGCCAAATGTTACTTAGTATATACAATAATTACTCTGTTTCCATTGTTTAAGAAATTTCATAGCCTAAGACAATCGTATGGTATAGCATACTTTACTCGAGTAAAGCTTTTACGTGTCCTGCAGTTACATAATCATTAAGTAACATGGGGTATATTCCATTGCAAAAAAGTAGGTCACTCATGCGAGCGCCAGTGAAATTGCAGGGTGCTATTACTTATAACTAAAAGCAATCCACAAAGCAACAAGCCCACTATGATCCTAGAACTTTACCAACCAAGCCTCGCTACTTGTTAAAAATTACAAACTTTTTTACAACGTATCGCGAACACGCCCCGACTTCGCCACGCTTTCCGCTCGCTTTTATCGCACTCAGCTCGATAGTTAGTTCCCGGGCGTATTGTGAAGAAATTCACTATAACCTACTTGGGTACAATCGAGAACGAGCACACGAAATGCGATAATAGCTAACTGCAGCCCGAATTTCGGCTAAATCTTTTATATGCTGAATTGAGTGTAGGAAAAGTGCATACACATTGGCCTAGTTTGAAGGTAGGCTAACAATTTTAGACTTTATGAACAATTCTCTAAAACTTTTGCATAGCACTCGCCAACAACCTTCGGCGCAATTCGCTTGATGAACGGAAACTAGGAAAATACGTATTCCTTCTCGTGAAAAGTATACAATAGTATTCCTGAATATATAAAATCTCTATCTTACAATAAATTCAAAAAGTCTCTGAATTCATTTCTAGTTAATAAATGTTACTATTGTGTTTATGATTTTATTACAGATCCGCAAATGATATTGTAATTTGTATTATTGCTGTAAAATTAATTTTTATATTTGTATGCCTAATGTAAGGCAAGAAGTGCATGGAACTAAATTTTAAAAATGTCACCTTTTTACTGTAATCCACTTCTACAAATAAATGTTATTTCATTTCATTTCAAAATACGCACATATTCATAATTTATCTCACCCTAATCATCATTTATTTTGAGTCTGATGGTGGAAGTTATGTGTATGGTGACCCACATGTTTTGTTCTATATTTTTTTTATGTTAGAAATGGTTTCAAAAATATCTCATCCAAGGAATAAAATGCAGATTCAGTGAAACATAAAAATTCAGAAAGCGATGTGTCCAAGTAAAGTGGTGACTACAGATTTGGAGCCAAGGCGATGCCAAATGGGTTGCGACGGAGCGATTTTTAATAAATCCCATTTTAATTTTTGTACAAAATTTATTTTAAAATGCAACTTTCATAAGCTACAAATTTAATGGACTAAAGCAAAAAGCTTATGTACGATGATCGCTTCGTATTAGCGTAACTTTCATACCTCAACATTTATAAAAATAGATCTAGTTTTTCATCCCATTCCTCTCCCATCCTGTTCTACTCATCTCCCCACTTCCTATCATTAATCCTTCCTAATCCTCTTCCCTTCCTTCAAGCCGGCAAGGCATCTGCGACGCTCCTATGTTGCAGATGTTCATGGGCTGCGGTCAGTCACTTAACATCAGGTGAACCGCATGCCCCGCTTGCCTGCTTTAACATGAAAAATACTATACGTCTCCTATATACTCACCATTTTTATACATCTAACTAAACAGGCAACAACCAATTATCGGAGTACCACAGATTCAAACCACACACCGTGTCATCTACGTAACTATGCGCAAATCGGGCTCCCACAAGTCTATTCAATTACCAAGAAAATAATAACCAAAAACTCATCACGTGCCTATAATTACGCCGTTAAAAAATCAATATCTTTCAACCTCTCGTTAGCCAAGACCAATCATTTTAATGGCCACATAAAAGCAACCGCTTTCAACAAACGCATCAAGTTTTTTCTATAATTCGACGGAAACAAGTATACCCTTATTGATTTACTAAAGCCTTCATATGGTTATATTCACTCTTAAATATATCTAACGTATTTTTAATTAAGAGTTAGATTAGAAATATTACTTATTTTTTTTTCTCGCAAAAGCAGAAATAAAACATTTTTTAAACAAAGTCATGTTCCTTCCTAAAGGGGGTCGTCTCAGACTGGTGTTCCCTTTAATGGTCTCGAGAAAAACTAATCACCTGTGGTACGTCGGTACGGTCTCCTTCGTTTTATACATGTTAAATATATTTAAAAAAAAACTAATTTTCAAGATCAAAATGAAGTTTTTTTAGACAGATGACATCTGTCTTCATTTGTTAATATTTCACAGAAATGTACACAAGTATTCAATAACAATACTTTGAATTCTCACAGTATGTGTGATAGCCCAGAGTCCCATAAATTTATTACAGACAATACTTGATTGACGGTCCAACAAATGGCGTTAAAATTAAGTTTAATTGATTTTGAATTTAAGGCTTCCTATTTAGAACATATTGAGGAATATCTTAATTCGCTCAGTGTTGCTACTTAACTTACATAAGTATTGTTTTTGAATATGGCTCTTAGCTTCTTTACTTAATAAAAATAATATTTTCATGTCTTCCTATTAACTCCAAAAGGACACCACACCTACAAACATTTTACAAACATGTACCACGCCCCGCACACACGCACCGACTTCCGCAAGAAAACAAGCGTCCATCTTTTGTTCGCGCCCCTTTGTTCTTCGATGGCCTATAGATTTATTTCCATCCGATCCCCTCACGCATTAGTCACAGCCGATGAGCAACAATTACAGCCTTTATGGCGGGATGACGCGAAAATCATTCCGTCTATCCCGCAATTTCACGCAACGCTGTCACGTCTAAGATTCGAATGAAACCGCATTAGCGGGGTGTATACGTATAGATAGATGAAAGTTTTCAAGGGACGTGTCGACGAATACGCCACGGCGTAATAGGAATTAGAACGCGAAAATCATTTCACGCGACGCTCAGCCTTTAATAATGCGTATCGGATTGACGAGAATATCGTTGTTTTTAAGTATATTCTTTAAAGATCAATAAGTCTACACTGATATTATAAAGAGGAAAACTTTGTTTGTTTGTTTGGTTGGTTGTAATGAATAGGTTCAAAAACTACTGACCCGATTTTAAAAATTTCACCGTTTGAAAGCTACATTAGCCACGAGTAACATAGGATATGTTTCATAGACTATAATATTATGCTACGGGAGTGAAGCTGCGCGGATCAGCTAGTCTATTATAAAGCAATTTAAGTCAGAGACACACAAACAGACAGACAGTGCAGTGACAGAAAAGTGTAGTCCTAAAGTCATACATTGCTGTTTTCTTACTCTCTTAAATACTATTCCTTTAAAATGTTTATTTCACTGACGCATTTCTGAATTATTAAACAAACCTAGTAGTGAAATATTGCATCATAAGAAAAATAAAATAAGTTAGAACGTGGTTAAAACACTCAACTTTATTTAATAGAATCCAACAAGGAGATTTTATATGTAAAGCCCTTTAATATTCCATACTTAACTTACGTGCCTCATAATAAAAGGGGCCCTTCAGGAGTTTTATTACAGTTTACTCTTCCATCATAATTCTTTATGCGGCATGCGTCCGGAGGTCAAATATATTTTCACGATAGCGACTTAAGGCGAACAATAAAAAAATACATAAATACCAGTGATTAAGGTGAACGTCGTCGCGGGGGGCTGAGCAATGCTGTGAGATATTACTTTTTTACGAGTATAACATTGTAAAATACATACACAATTAAACGGTGCTGCTTCATCCTTTAATCATAATTTAACTGTATACGGGCTGATTTACGAGTATTTCTGCTAACCCTTACAAATTTTAATTAATAGAAATTAACTTGATGATAGGCATTTTATAGTTTTCATAATGTTACGCGGCGCACTTACGAGTTTAGTCATAGTGTCAGCGGGGAGTGAGTTCTAGTTGAAATAGATTTAAGGGCACAGATAATCCGGAACGCATCAATGGGGGAACGCCACTCACAGTTTAGGAACCCTTGCTCTATACAATTTTGTAGGAAAACCCAAACATCCAGGAACACCCAAAATTAAGTTTAATTAACTATTGAAATCATACAGTTAGTCCTTAAGTCTACCCTTTAAAAATATTTCAGTATACTTTTCTGTGTAAAGAACTAGATGGCGTCCACTCAACGCGCAGTTTTATTTGAAACAAACAAGGCAAAGCAAAATAAGCAGCCAATAGCGTTGCAAAGTAAATATTGGTATTCCTCTATCCGCATTAGTATTCCTAAAGCGTCGCACTCATCGGTACATAATTGCAAACATTTCGCGAATATACAAGCAACTGCACAAAAATATTTCCGAACAGAATGCCACGCATCGAGCGCAATAAAGCAACGTTAACAAAACAATGAAAACATTTTTCATTCGTCTGATTACGGCTCGTAATTACAACGATACATCGTGTACGATGGATAGTCGGTACTCGCGATAAGCTTCTGTGATTGATGTCATCACAACCACTTATGCCCCAACTAGAGAAACTTTAAGAACTGCCGCTAATGGAAAACGTTATCCATCAAACTTAAATTAAGACGTAAAACTAACCGCTAGCGGGCCCGCGTCTTTATCTAAATTACGACACTATGTTTTATGGAAACAATTATGGCGTTTAATTGGTAGTGTGGCTTAGGTCTTTATAGGTGAGAAGGGGATAACGTGGGTTATGGGTATGAGCGGTAAAACGCGGGCTTCTGGGTGATAATAATCACCACCGGGTGTAATTAAGAGTCACCGTCGTAACGGATTCAGATGTCAATTGAGAGGACTCGTTGATAACCTCCAATGAAATATAAAGCATTAAATTTGAGGTATGCAATTTATGATTATAATTTGGTGAGTAATCATCCCTTATGCCGTAGTTAAAACAAGGACCTCTTAGTTATTACTCATTCCCCGGTTATA
Source organism: Phoebis sennae (assembly GCA_001586405.1). Classification (NCBI taxonomy): domain Eukaryota; kingdom Metazoa; phylum Arthropoda; class Insecta; order Lepidoptera; family Pieridae; genus Phoebis; species Phoebis sennae. The sequence goes on along the minus strand of LQNK01001100.1, from coordinate 326,299 downwards.
GATACATGTGAAGTACTTATGCCTAATTATTATAACTCAAGCTGCGCCCCAGGTCTTCGCTCGCTTCGCTATAGCCTTCCTCGATAAATGGGCTATCTAACACTAAAATAAATTTTCAAATCGGACCAGTAGTTCCTAAGATTAGCACGTTCAAATAAACGAACCTTTCAGCTTTATAATATTAGTGAGTATAGATTAACGTGCTCATGACAAACTACTCTAATGTGAGCTGTAAAATTGCAAGGATAAGAAACAATCAAAGTATGGAAGAAGACATTAAGTCACTTATAACTTGAATAACTCAAATCTTTATTTTTTTCGTAGCGATTCAACAAACTGTTGCCGCAGTCAGGTGTGAATGGATCCAATTTGTAAAGAAAAACGAATAGCTTCTCATCATTATGACATTTGGGAAAGTACACCGCAATTTCACAGTTCATTCGATATTGACAAGTTGGGAAAAACATCGCGAGCTATTGAACTGCATTGATACAAGTGTTATAAATTACTTTGAATTTCACGTATTTTTAACTGAGCAGAAGGTATTTTAAAGTTTAATTTAATTTAAAAAATTCCAAGCACATTGAACGCTTACGTAGCTTTCGTATTTAAAATGAAAATATAAATTTACAATTTTAAACGATTTAAATTGTAGCGTTGAAGAAATCAATTAGATCATCTCCCTACTAACGATGACATTACTACTTAAATAATACGACGTATGATATAAGTAACCTAACTATGTTGCAAACGTTCTTCTTTCAAATCTTCATATGTCCCTCTAAGGCCGGCAAAGCACCTGCGACTTTTGAAGTTTCATGTGTTCATGGGCGGTGGTGATCAATATAAGGTGACCCTTTGCATGCTCTGCATTAAAAAAAGCTACAGGTTTTTAAATTTTAGCTTAACCTTTCCTAAGTACGCACTGCCATACATCAAGTCTTTTTTATTGATTCCTTAAATTAAATCCAATAAAACTGGAGCAAAGGCTCATTAATTCCGAAATAAATAAAAACAAACTGATCTTTATTATATTGGCATATCCTTTAAAACCATAAACCATATATTTTTACCGTCTCAAGCAGTTAAAACGTTAATTAAACATCGGTTAAATTTTAGTGAACGAAAAATGATTCGTGTCGATACAAATCAAAACACTTTACAACTTAATAACCGTTAACTTTATTATTCCCAAAATTATTTGCCTTAAAATATTCGCAATCGTTCGTCATACCGTAATTATTAAAAGCTCAAGTTTCGTCGAATTGGCGCAGTAAAAAATAAATCAGATTTTATTGGTATTGTAAATAAAAGGCTTATTCGAACGACTGGATCGGAAAGAGTTAAGGCTTAACAGGCTTAATCTCATTCGGTTACTTTAAAATTTACGGATTAATTTTATCAAATTATTCAAGGATTAATTTTATCTACATTTCAACCAGCACTTGACCCGCGTATTATAAAAATCTACCGTCCACTTATAGCGTTTTCTTGTACCGAGTTGGGTTACGGTAATTTTTATTCAAAAGTTTTCAGTTTTGCACCATGGTTAGAGCTACTTAACCTACATTTAAACCATAGTAACTATGAACTATAAAGCTCTGAATGCTAGAATAAATTTAAAATTCCTTTCCCCAAAAGTCATCCCTTATTTAATTTCTAAATTCACTTCATCTCAACGAAAACGTTTAAATATTACTATAATAATCGCATTCAAACTCTACGATGCTTCATCCGTTGATTCTATTGACATCGATATTGATTTAGAAGCATTAAATAAACAGAATAGGCAACTCATCGCAGCGCTGTTAAACTTACAACACCAACACGTTATCACAACAATTCAACAATGGGATATCTCCCATCGCATTCCTCGTAGAACAAAACGATTGAAAAAATAATAAAAAGATATCGCGCGTCACGGACAGACGGAACAAATTAAACAAATTAAATTCGCCGACACGCGTTGTTCTAATTTATTTTAATACTAACTTTTGGCTATGACGTTGACTACGTGGAATATTTTTTGCTAACCCAATCCTTATCTTTGTTAAAGTGCCTATTTTCTTAAGCTGCTAATCAATATACCAAACAATAAAAAATGGTTATAGCCGGACACACTAATATTATAAAGGGGAAATCTTTGTTTGTTTATTTGTAATGAATAGGCTCAAAAAGTATTTGATCGATTTTAGAAATTCTTCCACCACCTGTGAGCTACCACGAGTAACATAGGCTATTTACCATTATGCTATGCTTCACAGCTAGTTAAGAGTATTAGTACAAATATATTATGTTACCAGTACCTACCCATGCAAGTTATCATGAATTGTTCTTTAAAAATATAATATGATATAAAATCTTGGGCAAAATAACAAAATTCAAAAGAATTTAAAAATTATCTTTTACATCAAAACTGACGAAATATCTAAAATCTCTATAAAATTCATAGCATCCACAAACTTCAGATCTTTATAAAATTAATAGTGCCGATATAAAAAAGGACTGTACAAGTAAAACACATCGTCCAGTATATTCAAATATTATTCCCGCGCTAACACCCCGAGAATTATTTCGATGATAAACAAGATACGACGGCGGGACAAGGTAGCCAATCACCATACATCACTCGCGGCGTTCAAATAAAAATCCTATAAAACAAAAGGGTTATCAACTTTTTGTATTGAGGGGGAACAAATTTCAACAAGTGAGAGATTATATCACGCTAGGCGCCTTCAAACACGTGAAAACTAATTAAGATCGGACGGTTTTCTACGGCGATAAAGTGCGAGACTGACGTTCCGTTTGTGTACCTACCGGCGATCAAAACAATTAACTTTTTGCTGCTTTCATGGCATATTCACGGCGGACGTAACAACTACTGCTAGAGATTAGGCGGTCCTAAAAGTTAATTGACTAAGGTAAATATATACAACGACACGGACATGAAATATCTAGGACATAGAATGTTTACAAAACGTCCCACAGTTGATTTCATGACTATGGCTTTTATTTTTGATAACAATTCCTTTTGAACTTGTGGTACATTTTAATATGTCAATTATCATTTAGCACTTTTTATACTTTTCACATTATAGGGCATTTGTAAGTGTTACTTAGTATTTCAGTAGTAGGTACGAAAATCACGTGCATTATTTTATAAGATATATGTTTAGGCGGGTCACTTATAATAGCTTACATATTAAGGCTTGGTTCCTATAAACGACGAAATGTCATAGTACAGATACGTTTTCAATAACGAACGGTTATAATCAACCGATCGAAACCAAGTTTTGGTAGTCATGTTAACATGACGCCGCGTTTATTAAAGATACTCTTTAGACTTGCACCTAGTAGGATATTGTACAGTCCGTACAACGTAAGTAAAACGACTCGTTTTATTTTCATAAGAACTAGGTTCTAGTTACTGGTTTCGCTCATGTTCGCCAGGTATTTACATTTAAATTAAATTAAATTTCAAGGACCTCCCGATCTGGATTTGCCAACTACAGCGTATATATTTGGATGCGACCTCCTCAAATTCTTGACCCATCATTCCATAATGGAATCATGTCAACGGAATGAGTTAACACTTTTGATCGGAATAAATGTACAGTCACCGAAAAAGTCCTTTAACAAAGTCGCTTTTATTATTGTTTGAATATGACGTCGCTCGAATTTATGGTAATAGTTCTATGACAAAATAAATAACTTGAAAATAACACAAGTTTGAATACATGAGAATTAGAAAAAAAAGCTTTCGATAATTTATTTTCCCCAATAACTTTTTCATTTTAATCTTGAAATTTTAAACTGTCAATTAAATGTCATAAAAACATTCTTATTTATAGGTCATACCAGCTCAATTCTCAAATTTCAATAAAAATTATATGGCCTGTATTCCCATTCCATTCCTCTCTCATTCTGTTCTACTTTTCTCTCATTAATCTTCTGGCCTGAAGAAGGGGAGGAATAAGGCAATGCGATTTGAGTTCGAATCGTTCGAATTTGAGGCTTCTACGATACTCTGGTGTTGCAGATGTCCATGTCACTTAACATCAGGTGAATCGCATGTTCCGTTTGCCTACAATAACAAACAAAACTAACTTAATAACCACCTTTTTGTTTCAAAACACACGCCCTCATAAGACAGCGCTGCATAATGCACAAATAAATTCCAAACAAGAAAACTAAAAGCGGCAACTAAACGCTCTGTGGCTATCGGAGCGTAAAATAAATAAAACGGGAGCGCCTCGGCAACGAGAAAAAAGCGTATAAAAATTGTGGCGTTAATTTTCCAACGAGATTTCCCTGCAGTCTCGGGGTCTGAGGGCGCGTGTATTGGACACATGAATTAAAAACGTTAACAATGGCATCGCGGCCGGCTCCTTAATGAACTGCGCCCGGGGCGACAACGGCCACGCTTCGCCCGCTGATTACACGTTTCCAATTTCTTTGTGTCTTACGAATCATTCCCAATTACTGTGGAATCCTAAACTCATGAACAGAGTTTTGGTATAAATCTTCTTTGTCTTGTAAGCATTCCCACTTATAGAGGCATCTCGAAATCATTATCGAAGGTTTAGTTCTTTATGTACAAAAGACTTTAACTTATTCTATAGTAAAATATCGTTAAATTTTCTAATTCACATAAAAATACAAGTTAAAGGATTGTCCTCTACGATGACCTATTCGAATTAGGAATATACGGCCGATATAACTAATAATGCCATTGTAACTAAAATATGAAAAGAAAATCATCATCAACATATCATATCATCATATCATCAATCTTAATCCTACTAATATTATAAATGCGAATGTTGGAGATGATGTATATGAATGTATGTTTGTTATTCTTACCCGCAAAAACTAATGAACCGATTTTTATGAAACTTAATATACATGTAGGTTAGGGTTCAGAATAACATATAAGCTTTTAATCCTTGAGTTGCCACGGGATCAGAATTACGCGGGCGAAACCGCGGGACGCGGCTAGTCACAAAATAATTTTAAAATACACAGAAGCTCAGGCGAAAAATTTTTTTAACCCCACATTAATGTTAAGGTTAACTAAATTCACACCCAGTCATTTGGAAAATAAAATGGAACCTGTCTGCAAGAATTATCTATCGAACAAAGAAAGTATCATGAAGATCCGTCGAGAGACCACAGAGTAATCAATTTACATACCTGAAAAAATATGTCGCTAATAGAGTACCTTCCTTTTTTAGAAATTCGGTTAAAAACATATGAAATCACTAACTTATTTATCAGGCAAAGTGAGAATTTCACTCTCATTTCGCATAACTACCTACCTAGGGCTTCTTTTACCATCTTGCTTCTTATTTTTAAATTATAAATTACACATATAATTCAAACATAAGATTCATCAACATAAGAATTACACAATAATATTACATTCATTGATAGTCAATACATGTTACACGCACGTAATTTGTCCACCCTCAACTCAATGCTCAAATAATTGCAGCAGTAAATAGCTTGCATATCGCGCAAACCGTAAAAGAGCAAAATTTCCGCCGCGCGAGGGAAAAAGAGCGTTATTGAAAAAGCGGCGAACTGATATATATAAGTAAAATACGGGTTCAGCTATCGTTGGCTTGTTATCGCATGCCTCGATCGGGGCATTACGCCAAACTATCGGCTATTCGACCGGCCGTGGGCGCAGTTTGCCTTGCACCCGACCGCCTCGCCTCTAGCTCGTTATAATAATGTGAACTTGTGGATTTGCGGCGTCTTTGGAGCTGCGCACTTTGAATATTTACTTTTTACGCAATACTGACTCAATTTTATCGACGATGATTCGATTATCGAATCAATAACGCATATGAATTGTTTCAGTTACAAAAGTGTAAACGGTTTTTCCAGTGCTTTTTATTCATGAGATTAGTAATTCACTTTCCTGACAGTTGAAGAACGTGTAAAAACGACAATTTATTCGTATATTTCGTATAATGAATGCTTAGGTTTATGAATGACATTACAGAGCGAATGCCCTTGGTTTGGATGGCAATGATATAAAATTTTATGATCATTCTTTAAAAGTCGCGAAACTGAAATTTTATTCGTATTCGGTTATAATTTACTTGGTTTCAATTCAAATTATTTGTAAGGAAAGTCTGAATAGCTTGAGTTGTATCGTTTGTTTTTCAAAAAGATCGAGTATTAAAATAAATGTTTAATGAATTTTTCATTTCTAAATCTGCAGCGTATTCTAAATTTGAATGTAGTCATTTAATAATCTACAAGTATAAGTATCAATCTACCAAATCGTAATAACAAAATATGCACATAACTTAAACACACTAAATATTATTATAAAAAAATTAAACAAAAACAGCTGCACATCTTTCTCTGTGCTCGCGTCCGAAAGAATTTCTTTTACATACATAATAATTGCGAGTTGTCTTGAGGCGTCACGATTCCGATGTATAATGACAAAGTGCATAGTGACGTGAAAATTGCCATGCACTTCTTTAAAGTATATAGTTCACGGGAGCCGCATGAATATTATATTTCGCTTGTGTGTTTTGTTCAACTCGTCTCTTAAACGTTTGTAATGTAACAAGCGTTTATACTATTGTTTGCTTTAATTCTTTTAAAAGTAAAGTAAAACTTCTATAGTAATTATTACATCAAATCTTTTGGTGTCGTATTATAACCCAGCGTACATACGCTGGGTTATTTAAAACTAAAAAAACTTTTACGAAAAATTGTATCAAAAATTTGTTCGTTAGTACACAACAAATATTGTACTTTTGATTTTTTTTTTGTTTTCATGTACCATTTTACAATACACGAATCGTCGGTTATATAAATACGCTTACGCTTCCTGACAAAATTGGAAATTACTGTTACAATAGTAGCATGAGAGACTGCAGTTTCGTTGGTCTAGTGGTTGCATCTCTAACTACAGTTCGAGGGGTCTCGGGTACGAATCCCGGGTGGAGCTAAAAATATATTATTAATTATTAAATTAAATATTATTGGGATTTTTTACTATTTTTTTATGACAAAGAAATCTCAGTAACAGCCCTGAGTCAGGAAGATGGCGGTGTTGGAACACCTCCGTGCCTCGGAAAGGACGTAAAGCCATCGGTCCTGCTTTTATTAGGGTTATGAGAGTAAAGGTATAGAGTGCACCTGTATTCGCACATGCAGTTGTGCACTATAACATCCCTTGCGTAGCTGGTTAGTCTCTGTTGAGATTGGCCACCATGACCGAAATCGGTCAGGGGAGCTATTATTATATGCTAATGTAATTATCATAGATTACGCAAAAAGCCGCTACACGAAAGGCCTACATATCGAATCCGTCAAAATTATCTCTTCACAATTGCAATAAAATTTTTCTTCGAATTTTCTCATGCCTATACCACGTGTAAAAAGGAAACGTATAGCGTTGTCAGACCTTTGAGACCGGGACGGGTAAATGAGTCGCTCGTAAAGAGGTTTCTAAGGAAGCACTGATTGTACTCAAACTCAATTGGCTTTTACACAGAACGTACAATATTACGACTAATGAAAAACGTTTAATGTCTTCATTTTATTGCAAACATTCTAGCTGCATTGTAAATAACTGAGCATACAGCAATTGCATTTTATACACGGCGACTTTTAGTGTTTACTTTTTATTTTTCCGCTACATTTTTGCATTGTTATATGTTAAAAAAGTTACACATGGAAACAAAAGAATGATGAATAAATAGAAGACTAATGGGCATGACCTTACTGGGTAATCGGCTGCCAACAGTGACGTGAGAAGTTGTGTAGGAGATAATATGTTAGAGTCCTCTCACCAGCCAGTTTTTCAGTTCCATATCGGGGTGTAATAAGAGAGGCATCATACAAATTTTCACCTAGCCTCAAACACCTCTCCATAAAAAGGTCCTAGCATGGTCCTTTATGCAAAGATAAAAAGAAAAAGAAGAAAAAATAGAAAGGAAAAGGATAGTAGCTACTAGAATTTGAGGCTCAAATTATTGAACTAAAAAACATACCTACACCCGAATTCATAAACGATACTTCTGTACGTAAAGTAGCAATATTATGCGCAGTAAGACATTTTTAAAGCATCCTTATAATTAAACGTCAATCGGACAACCGCCACTCAAGTATTCTCTATGAATATGGAACCCTGTGCGTTCACGTACACTGTGAGAACACTCGATTTATGTACTTAAACTAGCAATACTATGCGCAGTAAGACATTTCTACTTGCGTCCCAAATGGCAATTAATTCTAAAACAATAAATCTATCTCTCTATCTAACTATGTGTATATATTTGTGTGTAAATATTTGTATCAACTTGATAAATGTTCGATTTACAACATTTAAACAGTAAATGCAGCAGATAAAAAATTAAAACCATTTAAAACTTTATACACAAACATAATCAACCATTTCGCAACGCATTTATTATAATATAAACAAATAACTTATTAATAAAAGCAATGGACACTACATAATATTAAGCGGACGATAAATTAATTACATCCAGTAATTATCGGGTACATTATAATGTGAAAATACATGAAAGTTTATCGTGTTCGTGTTTTTAAAAGCGTTTCAGTACCGCAATGATTCGGCCAATGTTCACAATTATCTCTTTTATTGTGTCGTTTATATTATGTTTAAATAATGGATATTAAAGGCAAAGTAATATTTTTTATGTGTAAGTTGTACGCACTCTTTAACAACTGATTTTTTAATTGTAATTTAGAAGGTTTTGGTTCTCTTTAGTGAAAATGGTTTAATAATATGAGTGTCTTGGATTTGATGACTGTATAGTGTATACGTATAGTATAATAGCCTCTCTGATTGATATTGGCGTATGTGACCAATCTCGAAAGAGACTATCTAAGTAGCGCGAATACAGATAATGTACTCTTTATAACACACAAAATATTTTTCCATTATTATTATTATTTTAGGACGTTTAGGAATCCATACACTTAGCAACTTAATAAAATTATTTCACACGTCATAGCTTAGGGGCATTAGTGTGTTATCTCAACCAAACAGTGAAGCTGCAACAGTACTCTTCGAGTTCATGGCTCGGATTATTTAATTTATTTTTTTTTATATATTTTAATTTATTATATATATTTAGGGTATGATGGGGCTGACATATTCAACAAGTAAAAACCCCTAAAATAAATAGAAAAAAATAGGGGCGTCGAGGTATTGCAATGAAATGCCAATTGGATTACTTTTTCTTCAATGAAATATGAATATGTATTCTTACACTTTATGCATTTGCAATCTCTACAAAAATTCAAATAAAGCTTAATCGAGTCCTTCAATATCCACACAACCAATAAAACGTACAAAACAAATCAATTATAGCGAGATACCGAACGTCACCGAGCAATAACTTGAATACGACCTTTTATTGCTATTAAAAACGCGATCCCTTTAAACGCAATCTGCATCACATTATTTATGTATGGAGTGTCGGTCCAGGCGTCGTCCCGACACTTCTATCGGAGACTATAATTGGCTACAGTGACATTTAATCAATACACTTGATTAAATTAAACGCCTCGATTGGACGTTTAATAACGTAATGGTGCAAATCGATAGCGGCCGAGAGCTAGGACCATTTTTCGGGCAGGTGTTTGTGGCGAGCTAAAACTTTTGATGCCTCTTCTATAATACCCCGACACGGAACTGAACACTTGACTGGTGAGTAGCAGGTCGAAATCTAAATAAACTTTGAAATATAAAATATTTTTTTTATATAAAAATGATATATTTGGGTAACATGCAATTTTTAAAATGCTGCAGAGCAATGTTTCATGAATAGAAAAAAAATATTTTGCAAAAACATCAATAAGTATATATTTATAGCTAAAATATATTATTCTCGAAGAGATAGCTCTTTTTGGTGGGACTGCCAGTTCTAAAAAAAAGTCTCGCTGCTCACCATCCCGGTCTGCAGTTCCAAGCCTAGGAGAGGCATCATACAGGTTTTCAGCTTGCCTCAAACACCTCCCCAAAAAGTGTCCCTAGCTCTTGGAATAATAGCTTTGAATGCTGCTATTATTTAGTGTGCCGTGAATGGAATTTTGTTGTTCGCACATATTCATTGACAGAATAGCACATTAACATTAGTACTGCTACTGGCAGTGTGTTACACGAGCAAAGTGTTAATTATCACCATAGACTAGAGAATAAAAGTTTTATTCTCTCATATATGATTATCAATATTTATTTTTAAAATTAATAAATTGAAATATGAGCATAAATTTTTGAACTGTTTATGAATTGATTTGTCTGTCCTATGACATGTGTTATTGGAAACTACTACCCACGAGTATAACAGCTTTAATTAAATGATTTGATTAGGGAATAAAAGAGAGATGGAGTGCGCCGAAGACCCAGTGACTCCGAAAAGCAAATATAAAATTAAAAATAAGCAAATACAAAATAATGAAAATTGATACAGAGCAATATCTCGGAGGAGACACATTTTTAAGTTTGTTTGCCCTGCATTGTTGAGTTGATTTTATCCTCAAAACTAATGATTAACTAATATTATTAAAAGTAACAAATAAAAAACAAAAACCTATTAAACAGATTTTGTAATAAAAATTGTTTCGAAAATAATATTTCACATTCACACTTCCTTAACTAGAACTACACAGCCGACTCAATCTTTCGTTACATCCGCGCTATTTCCCTCCTAATTTATTACAGTTACAATCACAACAAACGAATCCACGATTATTAGCTACTTTTCAATTTGTATTGTTATTATAGCCATTTCTCAGGCAGTGATTTAGTTTCACGCGTGCATAATGGTCGGTGGCACGCAACGGGTGCAGTGTATCATAGGAACATTCTTTCTTTAACAAAAGAGTTTATTTAACGGTGAACTTAACTTGTGTGGGTGAACGCATTCGGGTGAGCTGGCTTGCAATTACGGAGTTCAGTGTGTCATGTAGTTTAGTGTTTTGACGATTATAAAGAAAACTAAGTAAAATACATATGTTTTACAGAGATAAACTAAAATGTACAAAAAAAAAATTAATAAATAGATACGCACATAATTGGCGCGGAAAGGTTTGAACTCAGTATTGTGGTGGTTGCAGGCAGCCAGCGCTGGTCTTCCGTTCGGACCCCTTTGTGACATGTAACTATTAAGAGAGTAGTCAATCACGTGTACAAATAAATTAAATTTCACAAGTTAACTTAAATTTTAAAGCTATGATGATTTAAAAGGGGTATGAAAGTTGAAAAATGTATGCATTTGCTAAGGTAGTCGTAAAAAATAGGGAACATCAAGCACGATTCAATGTTTATTCGCTAAAATTTTATCAGAGTAGCAATACAAATAAGACGTATACACACAAATTGTAATAACCTATATCTATATTCAAAATGAGGTCTGTACAGACCTCAATACTAGTGTGGGCGTGGGATTTAAACGAACACAACACGTTCCATTTTAAAATTGGCTAGTCACAAATGAACGTGAAAGTGGCATAAAATCAATTTCATTCAACGTAACTCTCAAAATTTTCTCATGCGCATTTTGTTTGTCGTTTTAACGAATTTCAATAATGCGGTTAAAACCAATATTTCCACCGTAGAAAGTAGCCTATACGGATCGCGAAGAATAGTAAGCATCAATTTGTGATTATATTTAAAAGCAAAAAACTGTGGCAAAATGATTTTACCGTAACTCTGGACCGATTGGAAGGGCAATTTAAAACGAGCTGAGAAAGTTAATCAGTTACAGTTTTGTTTTATTTTTGAATACCAATTTTCAACTTTTAGTTTAATCATTGAGTAGTGAGAACTAACGAAGATAATGATGTACAGTTAATGGATCAGTCATTACTTAATTATAGTTATAACTAGCTGTGCCTGTGGTTTCACAAGCGTATATATGATTTCCCTGCTCCCGTGTGATTTGATCAAAATCAATACAACAATAATTTCATTTTCTAATTCGACGTTTTGAAATAATAGTAGACAACTCCATACTTTCGTATACGAACAAGTATCAATCATTTACTTTATAAGACCTTCCACTATCTGAAGTTACCCTTCAAATATTCAAACAATTTCACCTTCCTATTAGTTTAGATTCACATCACGCACGACTTTCAGCAGTCAGTAATGATATACGAATCCAAAAGATAACTTAGACAGCAAATCGTAAATAATGCAGAATTTGCAACAAAATAGCGAGATAGCGCAAAAAGTGATACAAAGGCGAAGCATTCGATACCTTTTCGTAGAAGACGGGGAAAGAATTCAAATTCAAAAGGCCGCGAAAAATTCAAAAAGCAAAAAGAGGACAAAGGACATAGACGGCTTCTCGGACGATCGGACATCGTTAACAACGAAATTGCCAATAACATACACAAAACAACTAAATGTCTTAATGTAAGGCTTATGAGGTTATTAAAATCGTTGCATAAATTAGCAGCGTCGTTTCTTATCCTACATTTATTGCTTGAAGAATGAACGTTCCGAAGAAGAAATCAAGATATCTCTCTTACTAATGTTCTCATAATCGATTTGCGGGCATGGTGGCCGTTTTTGATAAGTTTATCATAGCATAACATATATTAAGAACTACAATTATTTTCAGGTGCATTTTCTATTGCATCGCTCTTGCAGTCTGTTGGAACGGAAAACCAACACGACCGGAAAGAGATCAGGCGCATTTCGAAAGGTTTACGTGCTCTTTGAGGCACGGAATTGTATCAATATAGCTATAATATATAATTTCTAGTTTTCTAGGTTGCAATTGATAGTTTTCGTTACAAAATTTTCAACATTAAGCACAAAATCTTTTTTCTTCAGCTAAAATGTTAACCACAAATCTCTACTCTATCTGTACCGGTCTATTCAATTAGTTGACAATGGCATCAAAGTTTGGAGAACAAATTAACGCTAAAAGACATTAACAATGCCCAGATGGATAACAATAATTGACAAATAAGATCCAATAAGGCTAACTAGAGCGTGAAATTAAAATTAACGACTACAAACAATCCGACGACAATCCCATATAATAGAAACGAATGCCAAAACTTCTGAATTCCATTAAATCTCGACCAAAGTTCCCATTCAGGACACCGCGGTTCAGAAATGTATATTTTATTCATATTTACAACGCGAGATATCGCGATTGGTATCCGATAAAAGTTACCAAACAAAAATAAGCACGAGGAATAAGTGTACCTGTCACTCGGGGCTTGTTTTTATTTCTTAAATTTGTATAATGTATTCGGAATTGTGTCGCGCCGGCTACTGGCTGTGGCGAACAAAAACGCGAGACCGCAACAAAAGTCGTTAGACGATGGTGCTTACAAGTTTATTTCAAAAATATTAGCATGTTATAGAATAGAGTCGAATGTTTTCATAGGCTCAGATTCGATACAGTTAAATGTGTTCTCGAGAAATTGTGGTCTTTAGTAAATCATAAATGTAATTGGTGAACGGTTTTAATGATATAGGAATGTTTGTCCTTTACACATCATTCAAGATAAACGTTCATTGCGCTATTTTCTAGAATTCTATACTGTATATTATAGAATTCTAGTTCTTACTACTATACTATATTCATAATAGCATTCTTGATTTCTTTTAATATTTTAAAATATGTACCGATTAAAGGTTACGTTGACTGCCACGTTAGTTCAGATGTTGGCATTTCTATCAAGTCCTGGATTCTATCATTGGTGGAATTAACGTGAGCAATAAATTCGGTCTGGTAGGGCATAGAAGGTTGATCACCTACTTAATAAAGAAATGATCAGTGAACGGATTTGACATCCACCCCATGTGCCAATACAGTGTTCCCTATACTGGGATTCATTGTCTCAAAATATTGTTAAATGCAACATTTAACAAGAACATAACTCTAATCAAGGACAACTGCATATTTACAAACTTAAATATTTTTATTCACAAATTCGCAACAAACGCGTTAATTCACACCGCGTAAACATTAGAAAATTTTAATTAACCAACACGCGCGCACCCATCTGCTTTCTCCAATTCCATTCCGACGCGATTGTAATTGAGCCAATGTTCTCCGAAGGAATGTTTAGTAAATGCCTCAAATTTAACAATACGCCACGATTCCGGGAACACGGATCGCCGCAACGTGTCAGCCATTCCATTAATGTCCTGATTTCCAAAAACGCCGACTTCTAACCTTTTGAGAAATATTTGATGCTTCGACGGCAGTTCTCACATGTGTTACAGTTTTGTTTTCTGTCCGTTTGATCTATGCGTGGGAATGGACCGCCAATTAATAAGCGCCATCACTCACATCGGATAGACGAATAGTTCAATGGTTTGAAGAGTGTTCCGAAATCGTATGCAAATGTATAAATTCTTTGATACCTGTGCTAAAATAAAATAAAATTTTCCAGTTTCAATATTTACCTGCAATTACATTCCCAAATGTTTTTACATTAGTCTATGCTAATTAAAGTAAAATTAATTTTTAATTAAGGAATAATTTACCGAAGATTGGTTAGGATGTAACGACATTAAATTTTAAATAAATTTATTTACGTGTTACAAATTACCGTACGCGTCGTTTCTCTATTCAAAATTTAAGTACTGCATTAAAAAAACTAAAATTTAAGAAAGCGTGTCTGTCGCTTTTACAAAGAAAGAAAAAAATGTTTACTTGAATAAAAGTACAACCTACAAATTGTTTAGTAAATAGTACGCACAACGGAAATATATAATACAAGGCACAAAGGGAATCAAATCAATAATAAAAGGTTAACATTTAAGTTTAAACACTATTAAACAAATTCAAGAAACACAGCTCATCAGAAATCTCCTCAACTATATATTTTACTGCAAATTAAACACGACGCGTCAAGAATCGCACTAAACGAGATCCATACAGCTATTCCAATCACCAAGCCCAGGATAGTTCAATCCGAGCAGCAATAAAAGAGATCCAATCAGTGATTAGTTAATGGTGTACTAATCCATTAGAAGGATTGGCCGATAAGAAATAAGTAGCCGTCCGGAGCCGGTGTCGTCCGAGCGCCGGGCCGTCACAATAGCACAATTAAAATGCCAACAAGTCCGGCCGCAAGCCCAATCCAATTACACCGGACAAGGATACCGGCGAGTAATTGGGAGTGGGGACAGTAGCTCGTGAGATATGCGAAGGAACCCAGCTGGACGATATACAATCCAATAATATTTGCCCACGTGAACCATATTGCGTTCTGATTTTAGAAACCATTGTGCTTAAAACAGTATTGTTTCATGTATTCGTAATTCTCTCAAAATTAATCTTCTTGAGACAACAACTTCTTTTAATCAGACTGTGAAGCTTACTTCTGAACATACAATATTTTGATAAACAAACTATTCATTGTTTAAAATGTAAACTAAATAAGAACGCAAAATTTCAATTTATTCCACACATGTATACAAGAACAGAACAAAAGCTTGTAAAAAGTTGTCACATTCAACGTATTGTCTTTAAACCGAAACAAAAATATTCTATTTCAAAACGTATAATACCCACGCAAATATATTTATACAGGAAAATACAAACTTCCACACAATACGAAAGTAAAACGGAGGTATTTCTTTAACGAGCAGAAGTCGTTTGTAAAAGTAGAATTTAACAGTTGTTTCGAACCAAGAAAATGAAAAATTTACCAACTATGCGAGCACACTTCTAGGAATTACCTGATGCAGTTTACGTTTCCTTTATTTCGTAGACTTTTAGTTTGTATCACAAAGTCAACAGCAAAGAACGTAAGCCTTGGTATCCGATCGGAAAGAAAACAATGTTAAACTGTGAAACAAAAGCTGGAGGCATTTGAAATGAAAACGAGTAAAAGCAATTTAGAGTTTATAGCGCTTAGTAGAACTACTAATACGTTGCAAATTCTATTTGAAATAAGGTCTCAAAAGTTTTATCATCCTTTTACAATATTAAACTGGTGACATCAGAAAGAGGTAAAGGTTGAAAAAGCATGTTGAAAATATAATCTTTGGATATAGGAATCTTAAAGAATGCAGCTCTGATATATTTTTTATGTAACAGTAAGTGACTGACCGCAGCCCAAGAACATGAACAGAGGGTTATTCTGCTGCATAACATCTTCAGCAATCAAAACATCTTCAGCTTCAGTTACCTATCATCAGCTTAACATAAAACAAATGTCTGACCGTCAAGTTAAACCTAAGATAGCGACTGAATCCATGAAAGCAAACAATTCAAAGCAGTTAACGATTTCGCAGAATGATCACAAAAAGTCCTGTCCAACGAGCGTAGGTACAAGCCAAACTAATCCCGGAGTCCAGACACATCTAGGTCCAAACTTTTGCTTTGTGATGAGTGCACTTTCATTGTCCAACTTTTATATCCCATTTAGGTACCGTGTGTCCGGTCAAGAAGCATGATGAAAGCAAAGTTTTAAAACTACCCAACAAGCGCTAAACAATGTTGAATCGCTGTCTCTTATACTGAAAACGGTACGTTCAGATTTATGTGCGAAATCGCAATAAACGATGTCGAAATTATTGTGAAAGTATTTAAACGTGCTTCAAAGTGAATTCATTTCATCAAAAATGGGAAAAATATTCAATGAACAGAAATTTAAAACTCTATTAAATAAAACGGTTTAACAATTTTTTTTTATACTAGAGTGTGTTATCTATACTTCTTATTTTTTATGTATAGAAGAATTGTGTTAAAAATCAGTTCGTATATTTGTTTCTTAATCACCTGTTATTAACGAACGAACGAACGAATATGATGAACGCGGAAAATTAATTCTTTTCTAGTCAAGATAAATAAAACGTATGTAGACAAACGTTCGACGTTCTGTTAATGCGTAAATACTTTGAGGTGTTCTCATACCCTAGGCATTAATCTTAACCACTCCAATTACACAAAGTTGACATTTATCAAAACCTACAAACCGGTCCGACATTAAAGGTTTACGTTCATCTTATCAGAGTGAAATATTCCTACTCCATTACCATTCAGACGTTTTATTAAGGAGCCGCTTATCACCTTTATTACTGGTCCGAAGGTGGCAGGATGTGATCGTCACCAAATAGCCGCCTGTACCCAAGATAAATGATAATTGGTGATGCGGTTTAACTGCTACCGATACTATGAAAGAATAATCTTATTTATCTGTAATAAAAATTATCCCTTTTATGATTCTGTTTGAACTAGTTAGATGTATCGAAGAGATACGTCGTAATCACAGCACGAAACGTGTCACTAGAAGTTAGATACGAACAGGCAACAAAACTTAATTTTTACAAGATTTGTCACGATGCATTGAAAGTAATATTTTTTGTTTTAATATTTACCTTTTTCGACTAAGTATGACTTTAGGCAAGAAGAAGTGGAAGATAAAAGAGTAGATCTTGCCACAAGACACGGCACGGGCTAACAACAAGAATAGTTGTTTTAAATGCAAATGCATCTAAACAAAGAAAATAATTTTAAGTGTCTCCTTTATCCAAAAAAATCACAAGAGATTTTCAAATTCAAAAATAATTAATAGAATGAGACTAAAATTGAAGAAAGAAAATAATTTACTTATTCCCAAGTAATGTTGAAGGCATGCTCGATTCTGACTTCAAAAAAATTACAATTTAATATCTGAATAGGTTTCGTGTATTACTTTTAACTAACAATTACTTAGGCCTGAAGTAACTTGTATTTAAGTCAGCAATTCGTAAAAACGAGACTCGAGGGATGAAGATTTCAAAACCCTTTCTTATCTAGAAAATTTACTTCATTGTCTGTCAGTCATTTAGTTTAGAGTTTATTCAGTAGATGTAATCAAGAAAAATAAATAGTTTCTTGTTATAGGCTTTTATCTTCTATTGCCATTTACTTCGTATTTTATTGCTAGCCTGTAATGAGGAAATTTCCATTTAACGTAACATTTATTGACCGACTGAAGAGTCTGCCTCAGAGTCGAGATGATGATGTTTGTATATAAGTACAAATGTTTGTCCTACGATATCTGGAATATCTTAAAGCCGATCTTGAAAAAAATTGGTGGCGAATAGTTTAGACATAAAAAGTTTGAGTGCGTAGATGAACGAGAGGGGGAGTCAAATAAGACATTTTGATACAAACATACCCGAGTGTGGTATCAAATGAGATCTTGAATTTACATAACAATGAGAGGTCTTGCTCCGAGCGAACCACCAGTTACTTTCTTTGCGATTTGCAAACTCTGAGAGCCCAATGGACTTATCTCTTTACAGTTACCTGTAAGCCCACAGATTATTCAAACAATATATCATTCAAATTGAAAGAATTCCTTTTAAAATATGACTTATATATCGAAACCGTTATTTAAGAACAGATTTGCGCATTACCGTAATGCATTAAGGTGAACAGATGTTTTGTGGAGATACGCGCAAAATATCGCAAACTTCGTAAATCATATTATATCATGAATCAGATTTACATGAATATCAATAAAACATGATAACCCGTTGTGGGACTTTTATAGCCAAAGATAACAGTGTCACAAAAATTCCCTTAACACGAAATATTGAATTGGAATCAGCTTTAAAAACAATCAATGCATAATATGTACATTCACCTATAACAAATTTTGGTATGCAACATTGTAATGTTACACAATTGCTATGAACATTTCAGCTCAAGGTACAAGGCGGGGGTGTTACCTCCTTAAATACAAACCCCACAAAGACAAACTAGATCTATCACCATCTCTATTCTCGTGTCCACACACAAAACAAACGATCCAATAAAAATGGAGTATCACAGGAATATGATTAGTCCATCAAATTGCACCGTGCTCGATCAATCGACGCACGTTAGCCGGGTTCGCGTACAAAGGAAACTGCGGTGAGCTTGAAAATTAAATTGCACCGCTCTATTGCCTTCATATTAAACCACTGCCACTGTTCACGCTGGTTTATCATACGTTTGCTTTGTAACTTAATTAAAACGGCAACGAATCGAGCGCGATGCAAACAAATAGATAGATGTGTAGCGATACCATGCAACCATAATCGAGGTTCTGTAAAATCGCAACTGAAATGATATATTTTGATGAAAGACACCAACCCCAATCTAATTCTTACTTGTATTAAACTCGCATAAGGTTCCAAAGCAAACTTATTTCCTCTGGTTCCTGCCAACCTGATGTTAAATTTAATGAAGTTGCCTGAAGACTAGATTGAGTCCTATTAAATACTAGTGGCTTTAGTTATGCTAATATTATAAAATACGATTATATTTATTAAAAAAAAAAACATTTGCAAAAACCTCTTATCGGCTAGTAACTTAGTAGCATATTCAGCTTAGCAGTATAAAAAACAGACCGACAACAACTTGGCGAATTTTAATCTACAAGTCAAAATTCACTCAACTATGGAATAAACAAAAAACTACACCCTTCACGTACTTGCATAGTACATCAATCACTCCATACGATGGCAAGCACTGAGTACATATCACAACTCGCTGACGGCTCGCTCGCGGCGCGTCGTGACTGTGCCCTCCCAATTCTTACCCTCGCCAACCATACGATTTTTATTATGGCGTAAATTTACAATTCTTATGGGATCCATGCATCGATAGTCGCTTCGTGAGAAGTGAACCAATGATAGTGATATGAAATGAATTTTAAACAAATTGCCGATATTTTCAAAGAATATTTCTTATTTTCTTATATTATTATTATTTATAAGAACATACGACAATAACAATTATATTTATCCTTCGTTTAAGTGGAGGTAGCGATACGTGTAATTTCTGAAAAAAACGTCATAATTACAACTAGTAACAAATAAATTTTAATTCTCCAACATACTTAAACAAAAATAAGTATTTGATTATACTTTAAAAGTTCAAAGTATATCTAACATCACATCCACTAAGCAAAATGTTACGACCATTAATAAAATATTCCAACCTATTACCGCGCACATATCGCACTAGAAAATTCTAGTAACTTCTAGAAACGTCACGAACGTAGCAATATTTTCCGAGATGCATCAAATGTAAGCTAGCGGACAGGAGTGCCGCAACGCGTCTCATTACAGCCGCGGAGGGCGCACTCAAACCGTCTCCAGCGACGTCTCGACGGCAAAACGAGTAACTTTTCATAAAAATATCCAACAAAAATTCATTCCTCATAAAGTTTCACTCAAATACGCACTGTCCGCTTAAGTGTTCCCGGCTTTAATTTAGTAAACGGACAACACTTTTACTCTGTCACAATTTACTACATTTGCGCTCGGCCGAGTTGCATTTTTATTATTTTATTCACGGCATCCATTATTTCTGTTTCTATTACGGAGATGTGAAGACGGACTTTATTTAATAACGAATAACAAAAATACTGTTTAAAATATGAATAGTGTATAAGAAAAGAATTTCATTTTTATTTATATTTTATCCTAATAATATTATAAATGCGAAAGTTTGTAAGTATGTATGTATGTTTGTTATTCTTTCACGCAAAAACTACTAAACCGATTATGATGAAACTTGATACACATAGTTAATGGTTCAGAATAACATATAGGCTACTTTTAATCCCGGAGGTGCCACGGGATCAGAAGTTAATGGGCAGAACCGTGATGCGCGGCTGGTAAAAAATATAAGCAAAAGTTGTTAATGATTAAAAATACCTTATGAGTATACAGTCTTTTATACGACTACGAGCCCTGTTTTTTAAAAAAATCGTTTAAATTAAGTTTACCAAAGTATGTATTTATTTTTCTGTGACACATTGCGATAAATAAAAAATAAATACCATCAAACTGCCAATAACAGCTCCATAATAACGTACACGTCTAATAAATCACAAAACATATCCCTACGAAAAGAATCTTGAGACTTATCATCATAACCTTTAGTTCTTGTATCGATAAACCAATGCAGCTATTTATCAGCTATACGTACTGGTTCCAACCATACGCTAAAATCTCAATACATTAATTAATTATTCCTTCGATACACAGGTCACCCTTGAAGATCAACCCTCAAGATTGAACCGCGACGCCGCTGAAGGGGCCATCAAGGGCCCTCGCCCAGGCTTGCGCCATACAAGCCTCGTGGACTTGAGTGCTTTTATTCGGCCTTGGATGTTCACTTCCACTCAAATGAAAGGGCTCGTTAATTCAGTGAAATAATACAGGAAGCGTTACATGGAAAAATGTTGCAATGAAATGTTTCAAGTGCCTGGAAATTCTAACGGTTTTTAGGATTTCAAGTGGTTCAGGTAGCCCTCTTGTCTGTTGTGAGTTGTTCCTTTAAATTAAATTATTTCTTTTATTTTTCAGGACTTCAGACGCGGCAGCCTGAAAAAGCAAGCTTACAAGCTTGGCATGAACGGCATGATCACAAAAGAAGACGGAACTACTTTCATTGGACAACTGCACACATGTTTCAGTCTTACACTCATCACTCAACCTCAGTCAAGGAAAATTTACATTCTGGTATATTACCGAATTTGAGGATTCCTCAACGTCATATTTGACTTAACCTCAGTAGAGTCGAATAATTAAGGTAACGTCTTAGAATACGGGCGTGAAAGTCATTTCCACTGCCATGTTCATTGACTGCTCCGTCTACTATTTTGTTTTGTTGTTTAATGGTATCACCAGCTTATGTTTTCATGGCACACGTTCTATTCATAATTTATTTAATCGGATCGAGAACAAATATCTCTAATGAAACATCATCATGGCGTATATAAATCCCAAAATTGACACAAATAAATGAAAAGGTATTACTCCAAAGAATAAAGATGCTGAAATCGGAAGTCATTATTGGCACCGCTCTCGACACGCACAAGGCGGCGCCTTTGACACTGGAAATTGGGACGCTTTTGTTAACGAATTGTAAGAGATCACAATTATAATGTATAGCACCAAATGTTCTATAATAATATTTTCGGATAAAATTCCACCTATAGTAATATGTTTATAAAAGAATCAATCAGAATTGTCATCATGTTGTCTAATAAGATTGATCAAGCTTTTTTTAATGCGTATATAAAATTTAAGAATGCTATCTTTTGCACAAGAAGCATATGTGGTTTCAATTGACAAGCCGTACATTTAATAACTACTAACAAAAAATATTGAGATCAATTTTTACAAATATTATATTTTCTGTTTATTAATTTAAGTAATCTAAACGAATTCTATATATTTAACGCGCTCCAATTGGTCAGATGTATCTTTTATCGATTTATAAATAATGCTTATGATTTCTCACCTGTTTTTATTAAAGCTTCACCTACGGGCATTGACACAATATTTCAGTTACTGTATTAAGTTTAAATGAGATGCAACTAAAACACTGTCAGTAACGATCACTTACGAAACGTCGGTAATCACGTTAAAACCTGCGGGTAGTTTTGAAACGAGCGAGAGTAGTGACGTCACACCAACAACAGTCGCATCTAATTAAGCGGGGACATTCTCATTTCGTCCGCGACAATTTTACGCGCAGATTTAAGACTTAGCACAGTAAAACGTTGGGATTTACGATCGGGAACACCCCGGGCGTCGGATAATTTACTCGATTGTACCTTTTAATGACTACGGGACGCCCGGCCGGAGATACAGCGCGCTATCTTTTGTGACGGCTGAAATTCATAATCGGGTTCATGCGGTTTGCGATTATGGAACGACTTAAAAAGTACGCAATTCAACATTTTAATGTTTTTAGTTACGACTTGATGTAGCTGTTATTTTGTTATGAAGCAATCACTTTTTGAAAGTCCTATAAAATGTTCAAAATCAGAACATTTTATACATTAACCGTAATTTAACTTAGAAAATATATAAATCAATTATTATTAACCATGAATAAAAGTAATGGGTGATGTGATGAGATGTGTCAACTTATAAGTCGTTTATCGCTTGCAATTCGCACACAAATTAATAAAAATGATTTTTTCAAATAAATATTTTAAACCAACTAGCCAACATGGAAATACCCCGATATGAACACTCAAATACCTTCTCCACAGCACCCTTAACTTTCACTTACAAATTCTAAACTCTACTATAGAAAACAGCTGCATAAAAACTCTTTCAAACACGAACGAAATAGCAAAATCAAACCAGACGATAAGCTCAGGAGTTTGCAAGAGAACACTTCTATTTACCGATGGAAGTAAATCGAATTATCTTTGGCGGTTTGCACAATTGAAACTTTACTGATGCGGCGCCCGTTGTGCCCATAAATTAGGTCCTTTACAAAGTGCTAACTTGGAAACATACGTTCAAGTTTCTCACAATGAACGTCAGTTTTCCAATAGGTAGTATTTTAATAAGATATCATGAAATGTCAGCTTTAGTGCACAGTCGATGGCCATCGAATGGTAATTTACATAGCTGTTTGAAAGTGTGTGTTTTTTACATATTCATGATATTTTCATAAGATGGAGCGGGAATCTGACAAATAATAACGATATAATAACTTTGATATGGCAATCTCGACAATTCACAATTATTTTGTGTGGTATTTAGTGCTGTAATTAACACATTTTTTAAATTTATCTAAGTAGTTTATAACATGTAATACTTGCAAGAAACGCAGCAGAAACGTTCTGAACTGACGTGCGTGTGTTCCCCTCAGGTGCTACAATAAGAACGCACCAGGAAACGCCAAAACGGGCAACCAACCCGTCCAGCCTAGGGCCTACATCCATAGGTGCTACTTACACTATGCTCTCGCGAACAGTGCCCAATAAATCTCACAAAGTGAAAGTTATTATGACCGGTTATACGGAACACGCGCTATTGACGACTAATTGCCCGTTTTGTATGACTAATGCGCCTTTTGTTTCGCACATCAGCCGTAATAGATGCTCGTTGGTGTAACTGAGAACGTTATTTATGTAAGTACGTTGCGGTCTTCATTTTGAACGCGCTCTTACAAATTGAAATTACGCATATAACTTATGTAGCCGAGTGCGCTGAATTCACCGCGTTCTTTTCTTCTCTGCGTCGGCGGGGATAGTGTTACAGACTACGTTCATTTTATTTTATAAATGCACAACGCTCTATATACTAATAATATAAAACTTAAGAATTAGTTTGTATGAACGCTCTTATCTTACGTTACTACTCTGTGCTATTCGAAAGAACACTTTTTATATCAGATAGACCATTAATACCCAGTTTCTGAGTCACTTTAACGTTAGGTTTTCTATTCAATAGCACTAAACGTCCGGTAACTTTGAAAATTGCGCTTCTGAGCTGTCAAATTTCGTCTCAAATTTTCTGAGAGTTAACTTTAATGAATACATAAATATTGACAGTTTAACTGAAATTTTCAGAAACCAAGCATTATAGAGCAAGGTTATATATAAAGGCTAAAGGAGCGATGCCACGTGTACCTTTTTCAAATCTAGTGAATTATAAGAAGGGCTATAAAAAAATAAATAATTCTTTTAAATCTTTGTAATCGTTGACGAAACAGGAAAAATACATAATAATCAACAATTTGTAATTATGGAATAACCAAATTAAAACATCAGTTTATATAATTTAACATAGCTAGAAAGATTTAATCCTCGAATTTGCAGCGATAGCAAATTATACATCGCAACTCCGAGATCAAAGGATTGTGCTCGGTCGTGTTTACGATAGAAGCTACGCAGCATGGATTTATAGAGCTCGTGTCACCTGCCAGCCACAATACTAGCAGCGGCCTATCGAACGAAAATAGAACCTACAGAATAAAGCGTAAGGTTTAAACTGGACTGATTGTATCGTGGGTGTGAAGTGGACAGCCGGAGACAGCCGATCCAACGGCCACCGTGACAGCGGCATTGTTTTAGAGAGATACAACGACGCAGCTAATTTACACCGATAGCGGCATCTTGTCCGGGACTGCCTAGAGTAAATTTCCATTAAGTCGCATCCTCTGTTTCATGGGAGCCTGGTATTTGTCATTTGAATCGTCAGATTTGTCATGTGCGTTTGACGGGTTTATGCCTTCAGTGCGTATGTGTTGTCAATTAACGCTTAAAATGTTTTACCTTTTACCTTTTCCTAATAACTTTTACACAATTTTACTTTTTTGATTTGAACCTACAATGTAAGTTAATTTAAATTATGGATTAAAGTTTGAATATCTAAAAAAGTATTATTTAAGGACATAAACGATTTGTAGTATTACCATTATAATAATAATTGGACAAATGGGAACAACACAGATCCACATAAAAAACAAAACACCACATATTACATTTAATTACAACGCATGAAAAAATAATTTAATTAAAAACACTCATCCAATTTGCAATTCAACCATAACGAGTTTGTCTTCACCCAGCGAAAATAAACACAAAATTCAGTTCGCATTAATTTACTTAGATACACTCTTTACAAACATGTAGATTAAACAGAGGCCGTGAACATAGAATAATTGCTTGCAAATTAGATTTGCGGGTGAGAGATACCGCTCGAAATCGAATTTTGTTTTCATGAAAAGCACGTCCCTCTCAAAGTTAAGTCCCATTTTATTAGTGTACGTACATGGGACATCAAAAGATATACGCTGTATTACATGGCGTAAGGATTACGTGTAACGAATAAGAGCGTGATGTATGTAAACAAATTTGTGAACTTTTGATTAGATCAGCGACGCGACCCAAGAAGGGTGAGATTTTATCTGCACATAGTTTGGGGTAGACTGACTATCAACAGCAAGGGTTATGATAGAAGATAAGCATTCATTGGACGAGAAATGTGAGGATTCTGTTTAAGTTTCAAATGAAGGACTTCATAATGGTTGGCAGATAATATTGAACTAACAATGACTGAAGGAGTAATCTAAATACTAGCTGCGCAAATGTGGACTGTATACTTTGTTGAAATAGTATTTATAATAAGGAAGGTAAAGAATAAAAAAAAATGGTTTTAATTTACCACGTACAAAAATCACAATTGAACTGGTTAAATATAGATAATACATAGAAGGCAATAAAGATAGAAAAACACATTTATTATGATACGCACAATAACACAAGTACACAGAAAAGAACACCAAGATTTACAAACAAATAGTTAAGTACATAAACACTCTTAAATTAATATAATGGTGGAGCTTGCGGTGTGTGTCATAAAGGGACACCACTCAGGATATTTGTGGCATTAAAGCCACAACACTGAATTTCAGTGGCACCCATATATGTAAAATGCTTATGTTAGATTTATATCGACACATACCATCTACTGTATAACACCCATAACCCATAACCAGAATCAAAACATAGCATATACGTTGGTATGAATGCACACTAAACTTCACTCAGACGAACAGTTAAACAAATAAGACGCACCGTAGACCACCCCAGGAAATTCTTTTTCGCTTTTGGTTCAATAAGGGACTCATTTTCTCCGTCTGCCGTCACCGGTTACGCTTGTGCGATTTAGAAAACTTTTTCCCTTTAAACTCGATTCGGAGACGACTTTCATTTTTCGATCGTTTTAACTGGCCAACTTTGATATTGGCGAGGCATTCAATTGTGAAAGACATCTTGGATTTTAACATAAACACCTTTAATGGATTGTACTTTCAATTATGAAACAAATCCTACCTTATTATTTAAATAATAATCTATTAGCGTGGGCCCACTGAAAATCAGCACTGCAATGGCTTTCAACATCGCAGCACAAGCTGAGTGGGCTTCCCTTTCACGTCACTGCCATACTTTTCTTCATTTTTTATTCCTTTATTTTTGTCCTCTCTTGTATTGTTTTTTATTTCCTTTTGTATTATTGTTTCTATTTTAATGTATCTTATGTATGGTCTTGTGTGTGAATAAATGTTTCTTTCTTTCTTTCCTTACTTTCTGAATATCTGAACGTTCAGAAAGTAACTTATTAAATATCTGATGACCACCTTCTCAAACCAAATTCACCAAATCTTCCAATCTGTGCTCAAATCTCCCAATCCATTCTTCAATCCCGCAATCCAAACTATATCTTTATGTACATTGTTTCAAAGAAACGTTATCAGTGAAAGATATTCCAATTATAAATCACCAAACATTCTAAGATCATATTAAAGAACATTCAAATCTGGAACATCAACTAACCGCAACGTTTATAAATATGTGAGCAGCAATCCCATCAGGCGCAAACAACCCGAGCTGGACACAGAGTGCATTCCTAATGCTGACTGTCACGCCGGGCGACGTTCAAAGGACAACTTTCGGTTCACACTGACATTTGATAGTTATAGCTTTCGAACCATCAATATTTAGATGCTCTCAAGGGTGACAGAACAGGATGTGTCCAAAAAGGTGCAGTAGGAATGACAGTTTTCGAATATATTGAAACGTGGCACATACTGTGAAAAAATTTCGTCAATTGGTACAGTAAATATCAGCGCTAATCGACCTATGGTTTATGACTTTGATCACCATATGCGTACTTAGGATAGTAAATATCAAATCTAATCGGCCTATGGTTTGTGACTCTGATCGCCATAGACTTGGTGTAATGTGAATACTAAAATATGTGAATTAAAACAGTATTTTCAATCCTTGCCCAGTTTCAACAGGCTAAAGGCTAAAAGCTTTAATTTGGAACCGTATTCTAGAATAATATTTCGATGCTATTACGCACCAGAGGTCCGTATTTCAGTAAATTTTCGTCAGTAGGCTTACAGCCCTCACGTCAATCAATATAGATAATGATATGTTCTTGCATGCATGACAGCACGTTTCACGTGACATGTATGATGGTTTAGTGTATGTACTGTGTAAATTACATGTTCGGTATAATTATAATTACTCATCTTATTCGTACTGCCTCGAGCAACTGAACAAATGCATAAAAAATGCATGAATATAACTATATATAACTAGCCGCAACCCGCGGTTTCACCCGCGTAACTTGCGATCCCGTGGCGGCTCCGGCATAAATGTTATTCTGAACCCTTACCTACATCATCAAAATCGTTTCAGTAGTTTTTTACGTAAAAGAGTAACAAACATGCATACATCCTCACAAACTTTAGTATTGATAATATCAGTAAGATATTTTACTCAAAATCAATTGATATACATAATATAACAACTGAAGAAATCACAAAATTTACCAAAACAACGACAAACATAATAACGGGTAAACACAAAGATATTAACGTCGTTCTAATTTTAATTCAGTTCTATAATAACTAGTCGTTAACGAAGAGCCACACTTCATGTTCTTGACGAAAGATAGTCGTAAAACAGTATCCCTTTTGATCTTTCAACAAGATGAAGTGCGTATTTCATATTTATGTTTGAATAGACAACCCCTGTTTTTAAGCCACTCATTATTTTACACGGTCTTAATTTAATTTTCAGTTGAATAATTGTCTGACTACTAATTAAACAAGGTTTTAACAAAGTTCTGAGTCATCTCGAGAGCTTTTGATTCATTAATCGGTGTATCGTAATGTCGTATCCGAAATAAAGTGATACAATTGCCAACTCATACGCTGAGCTATTCAAGAAATGCAGTACACTGCACAATATACTGCTTTCTTTATTTTATTTAAGTGTTTTATCATTCTGTGTCTTGTGTATGTAATCATGTTTTATCTGTCTCTGCTGTGCTTTGTACCTTTCTTCTTGAATAAATGTCCAATCTATCTATCTCAAATGTAGGGATTTAAGGGGATAATGTTAATAAATCATATCTTTACTTCTCCATCGTCTAAATATTGTACTATGTAAAAGCGTATTCAGTGCTAAAATTAAATTCAAATTAGTTATTTACGGACTATTATCATTTGTGCGATTCTCATCATCAATGTAATGAGAAGTTTGTTTCTGAATTGCCACAATTTATTTCATGCAGATGTTTAGGGACAACGTACCACACTTATTTTTATCCTGCCTCTCATTTTCTCTTAAAAATATAACATTATGCTGAACACAACAATTCTTAATAACCACTTCCTGACACATGTTTAAAAACGCAACAATAAAATTAACATATTTCCATACGTTTGCGCCGCGCGTGCAGTAAAACCTCCTCAGTTTTTCATTTTAAATGAACAAATTCCTCGCAGCGTACTGCGACTCCTGCTATGAGCTTTATAAAGGGGCATAAAACGTAAGTACAATGAATGTACAACGAGCAATAAACGAACTAAGTAACATTAAACGCGGCTGAATAAAAAAGAGACGTATAAAAGTTTTCATACGTATATTGCACGGCGTGTGTCCTTATCTTACCGCTCCGCCACAGCGTTTAGCGGTGCGATTGAAGGCGCGGCGTACGGCGTGATGAGCTGTGGCCGCCTTAATGCTCACCAGTACATTTATCAGATCCGCACATCGCTTCTCGCACCGCAATCCGCTTATGGTTTTTCGCGCCGCAAATCATATCGCCGGTAGCTGTGGCCTACTTCATAGACTGTGTTTAACATTTGTTTCACCGCCCTCCGCTTGCTGCGTCGCATACCACGCCGCAATTCGCACCGCTCTTAGCTGTAATTGAGCGCTTATAGAGAGCGCCTCGGTTTCTGAGGAATGGAACGTGTTATAGCAACATAAAGGGAACAACGCTTTGGGGTAGAAATGACTCAATACTAATTTTGTAATGAACACACCACGACATCTCATTTCTATTTAACTTCACAATTTTGCATAAGCAAACATTCATAATAGTCTCTAAAAAGTCTTGCCTTTCCTTGCCTCAATAGTCAGCCCCAAAAAATAACAAATAACAAATGTTCACTTACTTTAAAATAAATTTGCCTATTCTTTAAGTAATAAGAAAATAATCACCAGTTGCTTTTATGAAATGTATTCCTATATAATTTAAAAAATATCACACGAAACTCACATATTTTCATAATACCCCGGCAGCGTTCGCAGCTGAAAAAACCCCTTCACCGGGAGTGCGCTTAAAATACGTGGTACCGGTTACATTTCAGATTTGGTACATTAAACTTTATACGGATGTCGCTAAATTGGACCGTCGGTTAGTTTGTTCTTTGCCAAGTTTTTTCCTGTCCGAGCGGCGAGGGACTGGGTAATTGTGTTAAAACTTTCATCAGAAAGTGTGAATTTTCTAAAAGCGCCGGGGCCAATGTTACCGCACCACCTACAACTTTAATTTGTTTTAAAATTGCTTGGAAAAAATACAAGAAATGTATTCAGATTTGCAATAACAAGGTGGATGTTATCAAAGTTTAAAACGCAACGGACAACAATCTTTTTAATAAGACTCACACAGTTATCGCCATCTAGGTGTAATTTGTTTCTTTATTGTATGAAATCTCTGAAGTTTACCATGATATAACATTACTTGTGATGAGTGAAAAATTTGATAAAAAATCATATTAATAGATAAATGAGATATTTCTGTGATTTTATTGAAGTGCAGTAAATTATTTTTATGCTTTAGGTAATTGCAACTCTTTCCTTGAGTCTTCACTTGAGCTTAATTTTGACAAAAAAATTGCTTGAATTGTGTTGATTAATTATTATTTTTTGACTAAAATTTTAAATAAATATAAAGATTAATAGCTACGTTTAAAACAACAAGTTAATAATATTATAATTGTATATTAATAATATTATGAAGTTACTATATGGATAAAAACAAGTAATTTACCATATATTTGTGTGATAATGAAACCGCGGGGAGGCTACAAATGAGGTGCTAACACGATTTTTCATACATATTTTAATAGAACACTGAAATTAATTTTATTTTTTAATATGTCATAAAAAGTGTTGTTTATTATAGAAGGAAAATTATGAGCTAGCGTTTTCAATCTATTCGCCTATGCCCGTTAACTGTTTTATCGTAGTTATTTTTAGTTTCTTTAAATTATATTCACTTTTTGGGCTTTTCTTTTAAGTGATTTCTTTAGTTGTATAGATGAATTGATGTTTTCTTTTCTCTTGTCAACTTTTTATAGACATAAAAAATGTTTATTGCTTTTTACAACTAAAGGCTGAAACAGTTTTGAATAATTTTTTTTATATCGTATTAAAAATTATTTCCAGGTATTATTTAACAAAAGAAAACAATAAAAATATTTAACGCTTAAGCACTTAAAAGTTATGTCGTCTCAACACACTTGTTTACATTCCGATTATCACGTGGGAAATTGGTCAATATTTGTTCGCGCAACAAACACCGTTATCAGCCAGCATCTGAACAATGATCGCTAATATCACGCGGGTATGAATGCATCCGATTAGCCGATTAAAAAGCCCACAACTAATAACATATGAATTATTGATGAAGCATTAAATGCGGCTTATTACGACGCATTACGAAAACGAGCACGGAACATCCATTATCGCTGAATATTAAAGATGAGTTAGTGAGATGAAGCGATGCTCCAGGGACATACGTATAAATTATCGAGTATTATAGATTAAGTGGGTAATGAGAGACTGAAATAACCAACTCGAAAGATTTTCACGATCTGACGAAGTCTCTAGAGGCAGCCGTGAAATTATTGAAATATTTCTAATAGCTATAAGTCTTCTCCTGTTATTTTATCATTAAATCCATTCCTTAAATTAAATCTACGTCGCTCATTAATAATTTCTTGAACAACTTAATTGATGTTATTTTAATGATTAAAAAAAATTCTACGAATAACTCACTTTTTAAAATTTCATTCAATAAGCAATTCGTCGAATACAAGTTTAATCTCAGGACCAATAACTAATATTTCATTTACTAGATGAAATGGTGTGTGTTAATGATCAGTCAATAGATTATTTAATTCATTATTACGTATCAAACACTCCGCTAGACTATAGAAACAAACGCACTTATCACGAAACGCTGTATCGTGACACGTCCGTTCCTCCAAACGGAAGTTATTACGAAAATACATGCAAATTGCCGACTCACTGGATACAACCCTTACAATATCAGTTTTTTGTTCCCCGGCCGAGTCATTTACATCTGATTACCGGCACGTTTTAGTGGATAACACGCCGAATTTCAATCGTATCTCAACGAGGCCGCTCACCGGAATAAGAATTGATTTCAAACGACGCGGTTACATTTATTAAGATGTGAACTGATTGATATTCAAAACTATTTTCGTATTGTTTACATACTCTTCTTTATCAAGCAATTGTATTCTACTTATGTTATATACAGATGTAAAAACATGTATAAATGACATATGTTAAAAGTCGTTAATATAGATGTTATAGGAATGAAATTGTATTTTAAGTCTACATCATGATACTTTAATAAACAGCTCATCCTATAATACGACACGAAAAAATATCGCAGGGGCTGACTCAAAACTAATCGTCGCCGAGCCAACAGTTTTACACAATCGACAAGGCGGTAAAAATAAATAACGTGATTCGCTCTATTTTAGGTCGTAACAGAAGGGATGGAAGGTGTAAAATCGGATGTGTTAACGCCGGTCGGGTTAATGAAGTTATTGAAAGTGGTAATAAGATTAACTGCGTGGTGGGACGTAAATCACGACGCATTACGCGGCCGGCGACAGGGCGCTCGTATCGTACGCCGGTGGATTAATTGCCGCTAAGGTGACGATTGTATCAGCTAGAGCGACTACGCATGGCACACCTGATATAACAATAATAATAAAAATATATCGGTTAGACGATAGTTTAAATAAGTATAGATAAATAACACCGTAACAGTGTATGGAACACAAAAAAAAACAAATTCAGATCACAACCTTCCACAAAGGTTATTACACCAAGCCGAAGGCCGGAATGTTTTCGGCAAAAAATCTAAGATAATTCAAGGAATTAATAAATTAGAAAGACTGACAGAACCGTACCAAGAAAATATAATTCTACTAATGAAATTGCTGAATAAGAAAACGTTTAATTTCTTCAATCTTGGACATGTTTTTATTTCAAATAAAAAAAATAAAAAAATGTTCATAATCATCTCAAATACAAAATTCATTTGCATGATAATATACCTGAGTGTAATAAACAAATCCCTAACAGCCGTCATATGCAGCTATAACAATGTTAAAAATAACATTTACTTTCACAATTTGAGCAAAGATTTGAGATTAAAAGCAAAGGCAAAGCACCCAAAACTTCTGCAAAATGAAGTTTATCCGTCATAACCTTATTTCACTACAAAACAGCGATCGTTACCCAGAAGTGTTGATAAGTTACTTGCAGTGCAACTTTTGTTTCTACTTTGAGTAAACGTTATGCGCCATTATGCTGGAGAAGTATTAGGGTTGCCGCGTCTAACTTTTATATATTCGAGCGTTTTCCATCACAACAAAATGTTATTAGTATAACAACATTGTAGAATCTTGTGACGAAATTTTAAATTAGCCGTTCTATTGTAGTTTTAAAATTTTGACGATGTCATGATAAGTATATTCCTAAATTCTCCTATTGAATATTCCCGTGTGAGTATTTTCAGTAGTTTGACGTGTTAAATCAAGTTAAAATTTTACACAAAATCAATAGATTTTATTCTATGAGACAAATATTAGAATAAACTCAAAAAAAATTAAATCGACAACCACTAGTCATCCACTTGTTATTAGTATAACAACATTGTAGAATCTTGTCACGAAGTTTTAAATTAACAATTCTATTGTAGTTTTAAAATTATGACGATATCATGATAAGTATATTCCTAAATTCTCCTATTGAATATTCCCATGTGAGTATTTTCAGTAGTTTGACGTGTTAGACCAAAGTGAAGTCTTACTTATTACAAAATCATGCTGCATATTATTCTATAAAACAAATATTAGAATAAACTTAAAAAAAATAAAATTAAATCGACAACCACGATTCATCTCGAAACCATCTCCTGCAAGCCCGCTCACCTCTTGTCTCGATCAACCAAAATTAATATCCTGTGAAATCATTTAAACGATCTATCTTTCCGAGAAAAATCATTTTCAACGTAAGATAATACTCCCGTACTCAAAATACTTGTTTATTGCTCATAATAAAACTGCAACGATAAAATTTTCATTAGCAGTGTATTTTATTCTGTAAAATTATTTACCTTAGACGGTAATTATACATAATAACTAACAGTTAATGCCTGTTACTTTACCTAAATATTATTACACAGTATTATTTTTTAGTTAGTATATACCCTCAATTTAAATTCAATTTAAACTATGTAAATATATGATTAATATTTTCTTATTTTTGTTTTAAAGAGAGTGACGCTACGCTCGCTCTAAAGTGCTCGAAACATCGGGTCAATAATAATGTATAATAAACCGCGTTTAAAATCATTTAAAAAGTATTTTATTTAAATTTATGGTTTTAAACTCACCTCCAATGATATTAAGATACTGCAACCCTTTTTTGAATTCAATTTAATTCTATAAATACGCCTCGAATGTTCAGATAACATCAAACTATTTTATAAATACTCGCACATAAGGGAAAGACTAACGCATCGTTTAAATTTTTTCCCCATTATAATGAGTTCACATGACTCTTAGTCGAGTCATGTGCAAGCAAATTACGTTACCATTTTAAGACATAATAGCAGAAGCGGTTCCAACTCACAGTTTTTATTCAACTTGTTTATAAACCTGTCGAATATTAACAGTTATGGATTTTCAACTTTTTACGGCCTCCTATATTTCTTTGATAGCCATCGCAAATTTAATTTATTGCGCGATTAGAAAACATAGGATGCCATAAAATCTTTAAGGTAACACGATCACATAAATATTTAAACCTTCATTATCGTTTTAAGAACATTCCGATCCGATATTTATAACCCATTTTTAAAGTACTTAAGCCAGTTATGAGACTGGAGTTTGGCAAAGTATGATCCCATTGGGTTGGTCCAATGTGAGTGATCATAAATGATCTAAGGAATAAGCAAATGTCAAGGTACTTATGCAATAGAATAGAAATTTGGAAATTATTAATAGTATAAACATGCACTAAAATAAGTAAAGATATTATAACACTGGGTGAGTATAATTCCATGAATTATAGCATTTTTTGTGTTTTTTAACGCGAGTACAATTAATCGGCGGAGGAAATACGCTAGTAAATGAGTCGAACAGATGATCAGAAAGTAGAAAACAATTATTTTTAAAGGATTTTGAACTTTTACAACGGTATATAATGTAAAACTAAACTAAAATTATATAAATAATACAACAAAACACAATACCATATTACCACCTAAAAACACATATATAATAAATATCCCTTATTTGTCAAAAACCGATCATTACTTAAATGGCAAACATATAAATAGCATGAAACGAACATCTCCACACCAGCGTAAAATAACTCAAATTCCTTCCATTGTCTTCATTAAAACTAGACAAGAAAAACAAATATGGTAATCGTCAACCAATATATGGTGCAGTCGTGTTCCACTCAAAGATGTACACTGGAATGAACACACAAAAACATCGTGATCACTCAGTTATTCACGTTAATCATACACCAAATAAAGAATAGACCGTATAAATTATTCATGTTCTTAAAGGTTCAGGGCACGAACAACAAACCCTATGTCTTTCGCCGAGTGCCTGATTAAAATTTCACCGATCGATAACAAAATGGCGGTAATTAATACATTTCTCTTGACAGAACCGTTTTGTTCTTAAGATTTTATTAAAGGTCATAATATTATTGAGCACCTTTAAAGTTATAAGTTATTCAAATCTATCTAAATATTCTATATTTAAAAACTAAACAAAATTTCATCTTTGCTATTTATAAAAAAATATGCGTGACATTACCACATACATTCAATTAATTTAGTCTACTTAGAATATTCGTACCACATAGGAACTTTCATTCAATTAACTGTATCAAAAAACATTTATAACACGACATTTCTCACATTCCAAATCATCATTATCCAATAAACGAGACTGCTCTTAATATTTACATCCATATAAATCAATCATGGCCGCCATAAACATCGACAATCAAAAACACATGTTTCCAAAATCAACATAATCAAATCTTAATTAAGAACAGCATCGTGTTAGCTGCGCCGTCGTATATTATCAGGTTACAAGTCACCGTTGATATCAGGCCAGTAGATGAGCTTGATTTATGCGTGCCAACAACATTAAATTACATCTGGATCGAACATCGCTATAAATTACTATTCGCATTGTAAATCTGCCGCGTGTATCGACGGTCAAATCATGGAGGCAAACTATATCATTCATTGGCATCGCGGTCTGTGATGCGAGCGTGCTCTATTACATACATTCGATGCATGTCAATTTTTGGAACATCGTACCTACACGTTTGATGTCCCGAATTATCATCAGTGCTACAAAATACTTACAATCATAGAGAACTTATACAAAACAATGCAGTTTAAAAGCCTACTTGATATTTCAGTATCAAACGTTGTTGAGTTTTATTTGACTATTCACTAATGTCTTGATTAATTTCGATTAAATGTATTAAATTGTTAAACCGCTAAACAAGCAAAATATAAATAATAACAATACTCGTACATATATGTGCTTCCCCTAGCAATAGGCCCATATAAATATAACTGTAAAACATAAATAAGAATTACCTCAGAACAGTTATCATAAACCGAGTTACGAGTTACTAAATCTAAAATTGAATTCCTCGTAATTTCTCATTAATAGATAAACGTTATGAAGCCGAGGCTCTATAATTTCCTATACAACAAATACTTCGTTACAATCTTGTGAACAAATAATACAAATAAACCGACGCATGTTTTCGTCTAAGCCTGCACTCGGCCCGTGCAGGAAACATTACATAGCGCTTCGTGTTATTATGCTATCCTGGTATGTAAACGTGTCGAACAAGGCAGATTCAAAGAGAGAATGAGAACTTTTTAAAGGTCTAACATTATATATCATGGTTGGTTAAAAACGAATTACAATTTAGAATACGTAGGTCCACATTGTTGCATTGCCAAAAGCACAATATTTGACCAACACGACGCAGATCGAACTGATACGTCATTTTTCTAAGCGCTCTTTCTTATATACGCTCATGTTATGTTTATTGGAAAATGATGCAGTTTCTAATATTGCGATTGATTTTTTCTATCATTGCCTAGTTCTCACCCCACACTCCACGTACGAAAACTTGACCTTTACGTGCCTCTGCGTCATATCCCGTACTTACAGCCTACAAATCGGTGACCGTTAAAAATAAATTATAAATAACGAGCGGGCAACATACGCTGTTCGCGGGTCGGCGATGCAGTCAGATAAATCACGGCGGGCCGGGCCGACCGTCCGTGTTATAGTGTGAGTGTTACGAATGGGAAAGCTGATGGACTATCTATAACAATTTTTATTGCTTGTTACTCTGAAATATGCGCCGGGCGTGTGTGAAAATAAAATTATCACGTTAAGTACGTACTCGCTGCGCTGTGATCGCTCGGTCGGACGGCCGGACGGTGCGATCTCCATTTGTCGATGGGTGTGCGATTGCAAATTGACCATGATATCTGAGTGAAATTATTTTTGAAATAATTTGTATATACCTTATTGCAATCGAATGCGGTTCACATAAAGGTTAACATTTTTATTGAATAAAACTTCTATGGCGATAAAATATGATTAAAATATAATTATGTATGATTATAAAAAAGTATAATAATGTTTAAAGGACTTGGAGTTTTCAGCTTGAACCTCATTATGTCTAAGGATAAATTCATATGAACTCCTTACATGAATTCCTATTTCCTTCAACTTTGAAACTATACTTCACCCGTAAACTTTGTATTGCTTGTCAGGCAGTTACGGCAATGTTTTAAACTTGTGTACTCTTTGTTCTCATAATCAAAACACACCACAGTCCCGTTACAGAACAAACAGCGATAGCGGCTCCAATATTAGCAGTTAGCACCTTATTATCTTTTCACGCCGTACAAATTCACCAACTAAAAAGAAAACTATCAGGCAGCTGTCTTGACACCTAATTGTTTACATCTCGACAAGGCCGCGTTGCAAACAGGATAAGCAAATCACGGAGGTGTTAACCGAGTCGAGAGCTTTTCAACACCTACCAATTATCACCTTTCTGATATCTACATTTTGCCTTCAAACGTATAAACGATTACTTCCTACGATAACTTATAATTAAGCCGTTGGTGAATTGCTCGAATTATTATTCTGATATGGTGTATCGGATAATCGTGGTTTATTATAGACAACGTAACAGATTAATTTTAGGTGGCGCGCGCGTCAAGTCAACAAATGTAGGCGAGGGTTAGTTAAATATAATTTCAATTATTCATGGGTATTTCATAAAATGTACTGAAGTACTAGTTTATAAGTCACCCTGTTTCTAACAACAAATGAAGACAGGTATATGTATTTGAATTTTCTATACCTTTTCTTCTTTGACCAAATTTATGGCGTGTTTTATATGATAGCATTATGCTTAATAATATTAAATCAGATCTTAATTATTTTACTTTGATAAAACCTAATTAGGTATATTAATAAAAAACCCAACTTAACATCATATTAACATGAACAATTTCGCAACAAAAACAAAGAAATAACCTCGATGCCCCAAAACAATTGTTAAACTAACCGTGTTCTATCACTATTCACTACCCACGTTATCACTTACCAAGAAGCAGTTTGTACATTTATACCTTACAAACCACCGAAATGTTCAACATATTCAACGCGAATTCCTGTCAAACGAAAACATACTTCTCAACTTCTGAACTAGGCCCTTAGGCACAACTCGTGACCTATTTGGCATTAAACTCGACGAATAAATTATTATGCATTACATTCGAAGTCCGTCTTGTAGTCATTTTTATTTAATTGAAAGGCGGGGTTTGTATAACGGGCACGAAATTATTTGACTCAAGCATACGAGTTTTAAAAGATTTTTTACATGCAAGTCTCTCGTTGTTTAAGTATAGCCTATGTCATTTATAAAGTTTCAATATCAAATGGTAAACATTCTTTAATATTTTTTTTCAAATATCTGCTAATATACCACAATGTATGTACTTAACCGTGAGCATTTACTTATTTGTTTAAATGCACTGACTGATCTTTGGAACTATCGGATAGATTTCTAAAATTCTTTCTAATTAGGATAGGCAGGTTCAAATGGATCGCTATGAACTACAATATAAAACATTACGCTACTCCCACTACTGATTTCGCTCATCTTCGAACACGACATTTTCAACCAATGTATTTACCAATGAAATTTAATCAAGATGGGTTAGACAATAGTCAAGTTATCGTCGGACATTTTTTTTATACTTCCATACAAAAATACGATCGCCCGGCCATCTCGGCGCTCAATCAACTAAGAATCTTATATCGGCGCTCAATCAACTAAGAGTACTACGTAGATTGATTGATTGGACTACTAGATTATAAAAATAATCTAAAAATGCGCGAACGTATATCAACAATTGGTAGACAACGTTCAGTAGCACTTAAAATAATTTCATTTCTTCATACGTCTTAATTATTTTGTATCATACGCTCATACAAACCGTTACACACAGCGGCATACCCTTTACAAACCACGCATGTTATAATTGAATAAAATCCAGCACCAGATGCCGACGTCTCCAGCGAGAACGACAGTCCCAATCATCAAATTACCCTCAACGCAAACCGATACTTTAATAGCCGCTTACTTTACGCGTTCTTGAAAAATATCCACGGCATTACATTTAACATTGTAAGTGTAAATAATACCAGCCAACCGGTTCCCAAGTATGCGTATGGAATATTAACTCTGACATGCTCTTGTTATTGCTATCAAGTAATTTTATGACGCGTCAGATGCGAAATGAGTATTTTAATAGCCAATTATCCGGGTACGTTTATATTTTAAGTTACATCGCACCTCTTTATATCGAAATCGTAATAATTCATAACAAAATTTTATTAAATAAAAATGCTGTTTTAAATATAATATAATGAAAAATAACTGCTATTACAAGCAAAACTCATAATTTGTCTTTTCAGGAACTGTCATCGTGTACATGATCATACATGGAATAAAACTTAAAAATATTTTATGTAAGGAATTTTTCGGTTGAATAATTAAATCTGTTTTGGCAATTGTACTACCTACAAATTTGTTATTGATAGTTTGTATAAGTGATGCCTTGTTTTATAAGTATAGTATATTAGTAGCCATAAATTTTCTATAAAACAAAAAAAGAAAATCTTAATCCAGCCTGTAGCACGTCCACTAAAATTTACATCACAATAGTGATGTAGTAAAAATAAAATGTATTTACCAATTTATAAATTCCCAAACAATTTACATGAATAAACCTAGCTAATATCGTTAAATAAATGTTTGAATTTTCAAGGACGAAAATAGACGCGACTATGGACTAAATCACTAATCACATTGTGCTAGTTTCGTAAAATATCTGAATAGGGAGACGGAATTCTGCGAACAAACTAATCTGATGTTAGCGCAGACAGCTAGGTTCAAACATTAAATGTTAATCTTTATAGACTTATAGCTGGAAGAAAGGTCACAACTTTATTGTACAGAATAATAACTATTGCTCGTTTCACTTTAATTTTATTCACATTTTTTTTATGGTAACGGTGAATTTCTGATAGTGCAGGTAATCACGATAGCCAAAGAAAAAAATTGGAAAAATATTTAAATAAAACGACTGAATACGGACCGCACTAACTAATGATCAAGATTCTTAATATTAGCTAGACGTGAATCTCATGAGAGATCAACCTAATATGCACCAACGCAGTCCTATACTACCTAATATATATGAGGTGCAATCGGATAAGCACATACAGTGTGTTTTTCGAATCACGGGGAGGACCAACCCATCCAACTCCGTAACTAGAGTATCCGATTCTTTGTTGCAAAAATCCCAAGTCACAACAGATCTCTCCATATAGTGGACCTAACACAGAACTAACAAGGCAATCAAAACAAAACACAATCACCAGATACGCCTTAAACTATCGACATGCCCAAATCTCGTCGCC
This sequence comes from Phoebis sennae, assembly GCA_001586405.1. Taxonomy (NCBI): domain Eukaryota; kingdom Metazoa; phylum Arthropoda; class Insecta; order Lepidoptera; family Pieridae; genus Phoebis; species Phoebis sennae. Next base: position 285,311 of record LQNK01001100.1, on the reverse strand, counting down.
TATCCAAAATTATGACGTTACGGTCGGGGGTCCACCACTTCACACCTTACTCTCCAATACATCATATTTATTCAAATTTTATCACCGGCCACGTTCATTAAGCGTATTTACAAGATTAACAACGACACGTGATTAATGTCAAATCATTATCGCGCTATGATTGAACATTTTAAGGTTCCCATGAGAAGGTGTAATTAAGAAAATAACAAATTACACAATCAATCTTTATGTGTATTTTTCGAGTTCGATGGCTAAACGGCTAAACAGGACCCTTATTTTATTACCTTTATAAGTCAATTAATTTGGAAATAAATAGTTTCCGAATAAGAATAATTAAACTTGAAATATACATTTATTAAACTGCTCTATGATTAAATTGTGAAAACATTTAAACCCAATAATTATTGTATTAATTACAATTATACACATATAAACAGTCAATGAGATTTGACAATATAGCCTTATTTATGGTAATTTCTCTGCAAAATATTATTTATTTTAATGTTAGTTGAATTATCCACGATAACAACTCTACGTACTATATTAGATAATTGTATGTTGGTATGTCGGTTAACACTTCGTTATTCCATAATCCATAAAATACCATTATGGAAAACACATTACCACCATGGCACACCTCCACGTATATTTAATTGACAAGATTGTTCAAAGATTCTCTTATTTAGTTTAACAGAAAGTTATTAATGTTGTACAAATGCGATTTATTGTATGTACTATTATGAAAATCATAGATTTGTTACAAGCAATTACTAGTTGTACGTAAAATTAATTATTTGCAGCTAAAACTGACGGCAAAAATTGTTCATATATCTAACATACATTCGATTAAAGTACAGGTGTACAAGTCCGGTATAAGTACCACCCCCTAGCAGAAGACCGGCGTGAAGCAGTTTTGCACTGTGTTTCGTACGGTGAGCGGGGGCCCGGAGGCCTGCATCGGATCCACAGGCCTCTGGATCGGAATCTTGTTGTACTCCTCTCCTAACTTCCTATAATTAATCGTCTCCTCATCTCCTTCCCTTTCTTCAAGCCGGCAAGGCATCTGTGACACTTTGATGTAGAAGGTGTTTATGGGCTGCTTGCCTGCTATAGCATAAAAAAGCAAAGGCGATTAAAGCGCCACTTCTATGGACACCGCGTCAATCATTCTAGAAGTTCCCAACACGCCTAGTAATCAACCACCAATGTGGTTATCAACCACCAATTAGTAGAAAGATAGTCTTCGGCAATCCATAAATAGTTGCGCCATGTCACAGTCCCTTCCCAACGACGAACAAAATCATGCTAACACTTAAAACGCAAGAATAAGTTACCAGCAGGGAAGCCAAAGCTGACGCGCCAATTAAATACCAATTGGTTAGTTGTAAATAAATTGACGCCTTCCCTTTATCTTGTATCGCGGATTGGCAACAATTGCTACACGACATATTTACACTCAGCGCGAGGGTGACTTATGCGTGAGGAACTCTCGTATTTGCATTGTTTCTATGGAATAGTGAAATGAGCTGTGATAAGACGATCGACGTCATTGCAAAAGATGATTATCGTCTATTTAAATAAATAAATTTTAGAGAACGAGATTCGCTTTTGTCATTATCATGTTTCTGTTTTATGATCTAATTATATAATCATATATGTTAAATAATTTATTTCAATATAGGAAAAGATTCCATTGCCTCTCAGTTGACTACACAGAAACCACCAGCGAAACAAATCGATAGAGGCAAAATGCAAATAATTATGTTACCTTCATAATTTGTATATCAAGACTTCGAAATACCTGTACCTGAGTATAACGTACCTACTATAAAAAATTAAAACAAATAATGTTTCATCGACACATCGTTCCTATCTCTACGAGAATTGTTCAATACATCTTTCATTTCTAAATGCACAATACTTGCGTTAAATCAAACCCAAGCAAACACTAACAGCATACTAGATACTAATTGGCCTTCGGAATCGGTCGGTCCAACAGTTCTAATGGTCTTTCTTACTATCACAATCGCATCTGTAATATTTCACCAAGACAACCACGAATGCACATTAAATTTTGTTCGGCATAACTCAAGAAGTACATTTGCATAAGCCTTCAATACCCAAGATAGACGTGAATGCATGCAACGTTTAAATTTATCTTCGAATTTGGAAATTGTATTTCGCGAAGAGGATACAATAAATAACCGAAAGGTCGCGTTAACGAAGCAAAGCCGCGACGCGAGGAACAATAAAGTAAATACGACTTTTTACTCAGCGAAAGAGAATATATAAACACGTAACTCGAATAAAATTCCGAATGTACGAGCGGTTCGGGCGAATCCTGTAAGAATTGTAATTTTGTATAGACATTGAAACTTTGTTGGAATTTATACGGCGATATTAAATTGTTCGTATAAAGTTATATGCTTTATATACAATACTTGTTACTTTATGAGAATGTTTTCAATAAATACATAATACGTTGTAAGGTAGTAAATGTTTATTTTTCTCTTTACGAGAAATTTTAAACACAAATAAAAAATAAGTACTAATAAAACAATAATATATCGCATCAGCACATCAAATTCTATTTATAATGCATAGGAAGTATAAAACAATTTTATCGTTGTAAGGTCTCTCTCTACACTTCGATTTGATCTAAACCAATTAGGTGTTATATTATTAATACACGTATATAAAAAACATTGCACCTGCTTAAAATGTGCACATTCTTTAATTTTTAACCTTATAATATGTGCTAATTATATCCTCTATTACCATTAAAGCTTAATCACACTCATTACTAGATTTTTAGATTACAACGTATGGAATTTTCGATTTAATTCAAACAAAATAAGACGCCACGAAATACCACCGCATATCTCAGTCATCTCCTTGGGCCTGCACCGCCGACGAAATGATTTGTCCCTAAGAGTATAAAAAGGTATAGAGCGTGGATATGTAATGGACAATTAATGACTACAAACAGTCCTACAAATGTAGTTGTCATATATTTTTAAACTCTTAACTAACTCTTATTTTTGTACCAACCAATAGCGACAGACGGAGAAAATTAATTTTTAACTTAAATGATATATGTAAGCATTTGGCGTAACTTAGCTCTTAGACACTGTCCTTGCAACAAAATACAATACTTTTTTTACCAAAAGGCTACTACTGTTCAGCCAAGCTTTAAGAATGATATAGATAAATTCATCCACGAAGGCGCGCCCCACTATTCTTCTCAATCGAACTTCCACTTGTATTCAGTCTTCTTGGTACACATTCATTTCCCATGTGTGCACACGCACACTAAAATAAATGAACTAATCAGGACAAACTATTGCAATCATATTCCAAATTTCCAAATTCAAAAATCGGTAAGGCACGTCGTCGTGGATGGCACTATCTATACCTCCCACGCTCTGTACCTGCTCATACACCAAGTTTGCCCTCATATCAAACTGAGGAATCCCTTATAAAATTACCGCACCATAATAGGTGCCCGCGTATTTTCGGCGAGATCACTGATAGCTTGTATCGCGCCGTTTTAATCTTTCGCTTGTTATTGCAACTTTACAACGCGGCCAGTTGTGTGTTATTCCTGGGAAAGACTCATTTACCGTGTACGTTGATTACTTTTATTGCCGGTAGCTGATGAGTCGGTGTACATCCAGTTATGGCAGAGATAGTCCGTTTAAATGTTTTTGTTGGTTGAAGAAAAAAAAAACTAACGATATTAACTATTGTAAATTCCTTCATTTAAAAAAAATAGAGTCCATCACTTATGGTGGCAGAATAAGCAGTCTCTATGCTATTTTTGAGAATTTAAATGTACATTTATAGAACTCTATTTCCAAAAAAATAATCACAAGAGAAAAATATTTAAAAATCAGTATAAAATTCGCAATAATTTAATCTGTAAAAGTCGAGTTATTATACACGTTTACTCTATCATCCAAAACAAAATCAATAATTAAAAAAATATATTTAACACTTCAGATGCACAACCATTTGCCAGTACCATCTTATTCGAGATTAAATGTTCTGCGCCATTTTCCTCAAAGGCTAACGATTAAATGAGATGCGAAAGCTTTGACACCACTGCCAAATGCCAAATTAGACACGTCCGACTATCTACTGGGGTACGTGAGACTTCTTGACTATGCTACTATCGCATTCAGAGAGACGCTCGATACCTTCGCAGAACTGATCCAAACTGAGGTTTCTAGAAATTTGCGGTTAAAAATTGAAATTCGATAAATGATTGCGAAATTTTAATGGCAAATATGAAACAACAAAAGCCTCAGGACTTAATTAATCGTTTTAATTGATGACGTTAAATTAAATATATTGGAGCAGAAGTGTGATCAGTTCATTAATAATAACGAAATTACTTCGAAACATTTTCAAGCGCAACAATATATAAATTCCTAGACGAGAGAGGAAAATTCAGAATGCAAAAGAAGGGTCTTGCGTCTCGATCAACAACAACTTATCATAAAGTGTCACATTTGAAATTATATCCTTAAATAACTAATTTCAAATAATAAAAAACACACTTGCACACATTTTTATAAAAAAAATAAATAACTCTATTTGTAGTTTCGTTACAAAAATATTTTATCATTGCGCTGCTTAAAATATACTATTTTTAATTTAGTATTTACTTATTCTTAATTACGATATGTAAATTTTGTTCATTAAAGTTTGCATGAATGAAATATTTCTAAATCAATAAAAAAAAAACTATTGTATCGGATTCAGTTACGGATACGGATAATTTTCAAATCGGACATCCGATAGTTTCAGTTACGGCGGAGCTTCTCACATCCCTACCTCATAGTATTTATTCGAAATGCAGTTAGCTTATCTGGCTGTTTATGCGGCGGCCTACACAGATCGTAAGCGGGACGTTCGAGGTTGAATCTCAATAAGTTTCTTTCGTGTTATATCATTGGAATGGTTGTATTCCAGTGCATAAATTGTTTTAATTATGTTTAATTGCCTTCTATTAGAAGGAGATTTATTCATGACTTAGGTTGTGCTAGCTAGCTAATAATACTAGCAGAATAATAATGCTAATACTAGCAGAATTCCGATAAGTACTGTATATTGTCATTATAATGATTCAAATCTCAATTAAAGTTGATAAATCGCTACTTGTTCCAAGTCGATCGTAACTAAGCTGCTAAAACACCAACGCAACGGTCTTATTCATAAAAAGTTATATCACTAATAATGCTAGGCGGGTCCTTATCGTTCGCATCGAACGCATCGGATTTCACGAATCCTAATATTCTTTGTATGGAATGTTAATCTCAAGAGTAAACGAATACAGAGTGTGTATGTGTATGAGTATATAATGTGCTTGCACGCTTTAATATCTCCCGCGAAGTTGGCAGGTCTCTGTAGAGATTGGCCGCCGTGTCCGAAATTCAATCGGGAGGAACGCTTATAGAACACTACGTGTTACACTAGTACGTCATTGTGTATTTTTTGGCATACATTTATTAGAATTTCTAGAGCAAGTTCCAATGTCCATCAGCAAACACTATTTAGTTGGACATCACGGAAAAGAATCTTCAATAACTTCAAAAAATAATTTCCTTTAAACGTTTTTATAGTTTTATTACTTACCGATCATAAGCACCAATCGTCATACAAGTACACTGACAGCTACTTTCAACTGTTACGAGTTACGACACAAGTACTTACTACAAATAGCATTCGAGTGTGTGACAGTTAAATCGTGGGAAACGGCCTGAGAATAATTCGGTAGTGGCCACTTTTATAAGGACCCTTCAGCGTTTTTACAATCAGTTGACGCATATGGAAATTAATTGGCAATAAACGCGATCTATACAATGCAATAGTATATTTACCGATGTTTTGTATTGTTTGGGTAGTATGTATGTAGCTTCGTTCGTGTATGATAATCAAAAACTGGTTAAATTATGTTATTTTAAAAATATAGAAATAGAAAAGCTTGACAAGCACAACTTCATAACAGTATTATTAAAAAAAGGAAAAATAAGATGCTAAAAAAAGTATATTTAAGTGTCACAAATCTTCTGTATTACGTATATTATATTCATATGTACACGAATTAAAAAAATCTGTAAATTTAAATATTATCAAAAACTATGAGTATGTAAGTAATAACATTTTAATAGAAACGAAAAGCAAAAAAAAATTAAAAAAAAAACATAAAAGATAACCGCCCAACGTGGGGCTCGAACCCACGACCCTGAGATTAAGAGTCTCATGCTCTACCGACTGAGCTAGCCGGGCCTATGCTAGTGCTTCGAAAATATCAAACGTTATCAGCACGTTACATCGGCTTGCTAATTTAGTATTCATAGTTTCATATATTCATGTATATAACTGGCAACCAACAATGCGATTTATATGATAGCATAATTCTCATACATATTGACGACAGCACAGATGTATAGAACTTAGCTGTACTTGGAAGTCTCAGCTCGAATTCTAACAAAAGCAACTTTACGCAAAACTCGCTTGTTTATTTATATGTCTTGCGATACACAGAATTAGGAGTATTTGTATGCTATAGAGAAGTTGATAAATAAGATCATGAAGTGCGTGCCATAGGCAAATACAAATAATGTTGTAAGTTATGAAATGAATGTGTATGTAGTATGTACCCATATATAACAATATTTTTATGTTTTCCTATTGCCATTAACTTTATTTTATTTATTAAAACATGAACGAAGCACGATGATAACTCCAACGCTAGACTAAAGAGGCATAATAAAGACACTTATAATGCCTCTTTCAGATATATGCCTTCTATACCGATATATGCATTCTTCTCCTCTTCCATGATAGATGCCTTCTTTATCCAGATTTGAAATTCAAGTTGAAATGAGATTTTTCTTAAGACACCCATTACCAACAAAATTTTCGCGACTAATAACTTGTAACTTTAGGTCAGTGCTAGGAAACGCATCGTTCAACTCTTTGCATACCAACATAATACCGTAACCCCAACACAGCGGTCCCTAGCACTTACACCGACACTTCCGCACTATGCCCATTCACTCCCACTCGTGGCGTCAATGCATCGTTAACAATGTATTATCCTTAACCTGCCTCTTAAGTCTAGCCCTTTGATTGTGATCGAAAAGTTCCGGGTTTCAAATTAAAGAAATTATTAAAAAAATACAAGACTAAAAGTAATTCAGTATGATTATAATATGAAACTTAGGTCGTTTTAATCCTGTGTAAAGAGACTTTTGCCAACGGAAACATTCAGCCTTGTTTTAATTGGAAAAAACTTTATTGAAGCATCAACACATGCTAAATTCAGTATATTCTTAACATTTTATTAAAAAAATTCTTATTAGAATAAAAGGGTGACTACACAACATCACATTGATTACCCTTCTTATTTCACCAATTCCACTAAATTATTAAAAAAAAAAATGATAACCAATATTAAAAGAAATTGAGTATGATTATAATAACAAAATTGTGTTAAGATACTATGCCCACGGAACTATTCAGCCCTGTTTTAATCGTTGAACTTGAAGAAAAACTTTTATAATATACATATAAGTATATATTATAAACTATATATATTTATGTATATATAAAACTTATACTAACTATATATAAAACTTTACTACATGCTTAATTCAGTATAATACTCTTAACATTTTATTAATAAAATTCATATTAAAAAAATCAACGCCTTTCATTTGTGTCAACCATTTAAGGGTGACTACGCAACATCACATTGATCACCCTTCTCACTTCACCGATTCCACTACGGAAAATAGCTATATCTTATTTGAATACGCGAAACCAGTCCGTCCTATTAGACTGCTTGAATTGACAACTCAAGCCCTCCAAATGGGGCGTGCAATAAAATCACTTGTTGCCCGTTTCCAGGAACACGACTACGACAAGTATAGTTTATGGTGTCAACTTTATAATTCATTCCTCACTATTGACTCCCTCGCTATTGTATTATTATTGGACAATTTAGCTATTGCGCGCAAATGGACGTATTTTATTTAATAATACCGGCTATTTGGAGTGGGAGATACATTTTATCAGTACAATTGCAGTCGATTGCTTATACCTTTCACGAGAAAAGTAAGTGTATGGTCGTCGATTTAACACGTACGTTTGGTTTTCTTTTAAAAATAATATAAAGACTGGATACATTGACTCTTGAAGTCGCTCTGTTTTGAGGTTGCATTTTATATTTAAAAATAAAATTATTAAAATCCCACAATTGTAGACATTGATCTGAATGAAATAAAATTCTTCATTCTACAGTACAAAGAAAATTGACTTAAAATTCGTTGAATCCTCACTTTAATCATATTACTTACCCAAAGCCTAATACTTTGAAGATCTGGTTTACTTCATACCTCAATAACTCCACATACCTGCAACAATAATAAAAATCAATCAATACAATCTGACTGTGAGTCGGATAAGACGAATATGTTGAGCCACGATTGATAAGAACGTTAAGCCAACTATGGAAAGTCACGGGAATGAAACAATCACTATCAATCGATTGAATCTGTGATACGTATTATTCGTAGTATGGGTGCTGTGTGTGTATTTATGTTATTAATTTGGATAGAAATATTAATCTAGCACCTTATTAATATGTCATATGAAGCAAATTAAATATAACACGAACATACTGTACCCAAAAGTGACACTTTCTTATTAGCCTTTTTATTAAGAGAGTATTTTTTGGAATGTATGAATTTAGACAGTTAGCATTCTTTATCTGTACGATGTTATACCTATAAGATAACAGAATGAGAATACACAAAACATCTTATTAGAATGTTTTCCATTACATAATAATTTACACAAACGCTTTCTAATTAAGAAAAAATGACACATGAAATGTCCCCTTCAATAACCTACTTAGTTTAAGGACAAGCGAGCAAGTCGGCCGATGGTATCTCCGGGCTCCCTATCATAAGATCACATCGCGATATGCAGACAGTCCAGTCGCTGCCTTAATGCATATTAAAAATGCAACAAAAAATATGTCGTGTGTCAAAGCCGATAAAAATGCGATTAGATGTTATTTAATTAATCAGATATTTTTCGTATGTTATTTCTGATTTGATTACCTTTAAACGAATTCGTAATGAACCAAAGGACCTTAACGAACGTATCGATGAGAATTATCTTATTTAACGAAAACTTTTAATTGCGACTGCACGCTCGTACGATCATTCTCGATAGATACTTCGTAAATTAACTTTACTTAGAAATTTAATCAACAAACAAAATTAGAAACTTAAGCCAAAAATGCACGCTAGCATAGCGATAAATAACGACATCATTGTAACAAGCAATACAAAGCTAAGTATAATTTATATTCGCCAGTGCCCATATAACAAACCTCCCTTCCTAGACAGAGCTTTATATCTTTATGAATTGGCTTATCTCATACTCATAGAACGAGTTAATAATAGTCGCTTGGCACGAAGGCGCTGAGCAAAAAATAGCTAAATATATAAAGGGACACGCAAGATCGGGCGTCGTGAGTAATGAGTCGATTCTCGCTCGGGCATCGATTGCGAGTTATCTCAATAAAGAGCAACAGACTGTTCATTACCACGTTGACACGGCCTGATCATAAATTGTGGAACCCCGCCGCGACCCGCACTCCTGGCACCTCCTGCACCCCTGGTACCTGGCCCGCATTACTTTTTGCCATTCCAATTGTTTTTGGTAGAAACCCCATAAACCGTAACGGTCCGATCACTGATACGAGCGCAGGTGTCGCCTTTCACACCCACCAAGTTAATTACAACATTTTTAACAAAGGGAATTGTTATAGATCTTCCAATTTGCGCAAATGATAGCAGCTGCATTGTTTAGTTTAAATTTGTCACCATTAAGTGGATAATTTCTAATTGAAACTTTTCCGTTGTAATGTAAAGTCCAAAGTATAAACTCATGTATGAAATCACTCCACCCTACACAAGCAAAAAGTGGATTGATGAATGACATACTAATATCTTGCAAACAAAGAATTCGAGCTGCTCACAAACATGCATTTTATATTTCGACGATTCCAGCGAGGCATCCAATTTAATGGAATCATGACAGACGACTGAGATAAGAGGACGTGAAACATACAAAGAAACTTAATTTTACAGCGGCGATAAAACGTATTCATTCATCAATAAGCAGACGCGAGCATTCGTCTCTAACAGGTAAGACCATAAAATAAATGCGTGTAATTCGAAGCGACGAATTCAACAGCAGTAACTGTCGACAGCAAGCGCCAACTACATAAAATATCGTATCCAAAACTTACAAACATGGGAAGTCATTAAAGCAACCGGCATGGCACTTAGGCAACTCCTATATAGCCGTCTGGCCAAGCATAAAGATCAATATCTGGGTGGCTCGTTGCCAAATCTTTTTAATATCGTCCCGGACTCGACAGTGGAGTGGTTAACGACGATAACAACAGAAGTGTTACGTGAGCAGTTCGCGATTCGCTAGCAATGCCATCGATATCTTGCGCAGATATCATGCAACTAAAATATATTCTTCTTGAATAACGACCTCTTTACTCATAAAACACTATCGGTCAAACCTTATGAATTCAGAAATTTGCATTTAAGCTTAATGATATTTATTTAAAAAAATAGTAATGACAAATTCAGTTAGCTGGAGGACGTTAAGTTAAAAAATAAAACGACCGATATATCAAAAAAGAGGCAATGAAAGACTTTCATTCAGGCGAATCAACCGTAAATTTGACGCCCTACTTCCCAACTAGCCTTTGACTTTAATTATCAGTTGATCACGAAAAGCAAGGCTCAACGGGCCTGCCATCCATAAGCCGCCAGTTAAATCTTATTGTCCGGGACAATAGGAAATAATGGCGCGGTCAGAGCCAGCAGTACTTTTCAGTTAGCTGATAAATTCGTCCCCGCTTGAGTATTGAGACCTCGCGGTCGCGGGCAAGTTTTAATGAGTGCAGTTTTGCTTCGCTTTCAAATAGCGTCCAGTTGGTGTAAATAAAGTGTCGCCTCTAGTTTGTAATGTACAATGTTAAGAACGTAAACTTTGTGCCACTAATAACTTATTTTACGCCTTGAATATTTCTTGTATTGAATCGAAGAATGAGTACTTAAATAAAGATTACTGAATAATAAACTTCCTAACACGTTAATAGTGTAAATAATTATACATTTTATTTATTATTTTGAACCCGTAGTGTCCCACTACTGGGCAAACGCTTCCCATTCCCTCTTCCTGTTTCATTACCTGTTTCGGGCTTGTCTAACTTTGTAACTAATTTTTTTAACTTTATATCATATATTATCAATGAGAAATAAAATTATTTACTTAACTTTAATTCTAAATGTGTATAATTCAAAAAAACGAAACCACAGTATCCCTAGTCAAAATTTATTTTATCGCACGCAAGGCAGAATTTTTCCATAATGAAAGAAAGCATCTATAGAAAGATTTGCAGGACTGTACATTGAAATGATACCATACAAGGATTGATACTTAAACTACCTATACTATATCATTATACCCAGTATTCTAGAGCAACATGGGCTACAGTTATGAAGTGGTCCATTTTATCGGAGTCATAACTCAGCCGCATTCGGGCGTCCTCGCGAGATGCAAGTCTTGTGCCAGTGGGCTGGACACCCGAATAAGGCCGGGGAATTTATAGACTTAGTTATTTAGTGGTTCACTATGTTACGTCTTTTGATAGGTTTAAATTTTTAAAATATTTTAAAGGAATCGTAAACTTGCAGTCCACAAGGGATATGTACTTCATTTTAAAGAGAAAATAGCTTTAGAAGTATTATAATATGTATAGAGGAGGAGAAAAAAAAACATGCAAATAATCTCAAAATATGAAAGCTTATGAGACCGCGAGATACGTTATTTTACAAACAGAATTAAATTGTATACACTAATTAATAGAAACATAGCGCCAATCAATAACAAAAAGAAGCAATTCCTTACAAATTCAATTAATATGTAATCGCTAAAATCGCCCCTATTAAACAGCGTTGTAAAACATAAATTTCGTAGTCAAAAATCGACATCGCCTCGCTAAATTAAGTGCTTCAATAAAAGGCAGGTTGAATGGAGGCGTCAAGTTTCACACCGATCGCGCCGACGAAACGAACACCTATTATTATCATAACCAAACAATGAGGTACAAAGAATCAACAAACATTAATGATTCGGTAGTTCTCGGGATGAATGCTAACGAAGCGAGGGAGGAAACGGCAATAAAATAGGCTTTATTGGGACGCTATTTGGACCTGTAACTGCGTAAGTGGAAGAGTGCGATGCACGCATAGCGATGACTTGATGATGAATTTTATGTTTTGGACCTCCCGCAGGTGGTATTACATTCACTTATACGTCCATTATTTTCATTTAATTACAGCATTAAAAATTGACGTTACTACTGTATTTTATTCGTTTTGTAATTGCGTTCACGCATCAAAGACTAATAATTATAACATTATTGTTTTAAATCCGTTACAAATTTATTTCATTCGCAATTGAAATAAGTTTGTTTCGCAGAAAAAGCTATGCACTCATCCTTATAATTATGTTTGCATTAGTGATAATGCGTTAGCGTTAAAGTAA
>LQNK01001100.1:203641-264722 GCA_001586405.1 Phoebis sennae | reverse complement strand
AATTATATGACAAATATATTAAGGTCTAAATATGACAAATAAGCAATCTTGTGTTTACATTAACAAACAACGACGTCGGTTTATTTTTCAGTAGTCTTCCAACAATTTGACTTACTCAGAACTAAATTTTATTGAACGCAATAAACGTAGTATAGACATTAATAAAAACTAAACAGTTTGAAATACTTTTAGTTTCACGTGACTCATCGCTTCAAAAACGTCATAAATTGAGATACAACAAATCATTTTGAGCAATCTTATCTCATAATTTGTTGTCTCTTTTTATCTGCGGAACTGTAACAACTGTATCTGCAAATAGTTGAAACAATAACAAAACATTTCAAATTAGCTACGCTTAGCTGACAGCTGACATCAGAGCTTTGGTATTTCTGGAATGCTTTCAATTTGTCAAAGGATTTGAATAATAATTAAATGTTCAAGTTTAGTCTTCATTACATTGCGATAGAATATTACTTTCTACTAATATTATAAACGTGAAAGTTCGGATGTTTAGATGTTTGAATGATTGTGTATCACATATCACATCACTCAAGTACTATCTGTCCTACAAGGTAGCCTATTAGCGGGATTAGGTGAAAGGCTTCTTTTAATCCTGGTATTCCCACGGGATCGAGAATTATGCTCATGAAACCGCGGGGCGTGGCTAATATGTCACTAAAAATTTAGTTTGTATCGAGGAAGATTACTTATTTATTAAGGTCCTTAATACTTCTATTTTCTTTTTATTTATTTCAATTTGCAAAGTTAATGATATCTAACGATCCTTAGGGCGGCGCGTTATGGTGGTTATACAATATGGTAAAAAAGTTTTGAGAATGAATCTTACTTAAAAACGTAACAACAAAAATGTGCCTTTGTTTTATATGTAAATAAAAAACTCAAACATCATTAGAACACGAGATGAAACACCCCTTGCATGCGGACGCAATACGGCTCGGCAACAATTCATTTAACATGAAAGAAAATCATTTGATTGCGATCAAAAGCCGGCGAAATTTGTGAGACTCCGCACAAAACAAATTAGATTCGCATTAATGAAACGTGAGTTTGTGAACGGATCTAATAGGCGCCGAACAAAGACCGAGTTGTAATACGGAAAAATAGATCTCGAATTTAACGGCAATTATACAGAAATGGGGGCTATCAAAGTTGAAAATGGCATGAAACAAAAGTGGTCACGTAGGAAGGAGGCGCTCGGGTCCGTTTGTAAAACTTTGGAAGCGATGCATCGGTGTTATTAACGTGTCACACGCCTTTGTCCGCGTACAATAGACGCCAAATTGTGGCAGTTTTTACAACGCAACGGTCAGGTAGCATTTTTTCTGTTTTATTGCGAATAGAGAACGTTCGGCGGATCTATTACATACGCATAAGCAAGGCAAAGGAATGCTTTGCGACTTTCCATTGTTTTATATGCGTCACGTACCATTGTCAGTTAATTTGGGTGTTATTTGTAACAGATAAAAAATAACAACTACCGCTTTATTGTAGTAAATTAACGTTGCAAATTTACTCTTAGCACTTAAGTTGACGCTACAGCTAATGTAGATACTCACATAAAACAAGAATATGAACTTGTACAATTTGGACGGTAACAATTTACCCTCGTTAAATTTAATATGTTTAAACAGACGCAGCGTATATCATTAGACTTAATACCGGTACCTATTTTATTGTTTAATGAGACAACTCGGACTATTTATAGAGAGAATATAAAAGTAGTATTAGAATAGTGTGAATAGTGTCGGTCAGTTTATGGGTGTCGTTAAATTTCGACAAAACAATATTGAGGCTTCAAAGTGAATTATATTATTTCTCGTGTGTGTTTTTCAAAGTGATATATTGCATGAAGAGTAATAACTTAAGAAAAAATATTGCTTTGGGTGTGTTTCGTTTGGAAACCTACAATACGGGATTTACTTTCTCTATGATATACTGTTTACAATTTTATGTATATAATATTTCATATTGGAAATAAATATTTTGAAAAGCAAAACATTTAATTCACGATTTTTACTATTTATGATTTCATTTTATATAATGTAAAACCGGTTAGGAACACAGGAACATTAATCATCAGTTAATAAAAATATGTTTAAAGTCGTTGCATAAATATTTTTAGAAATATGATGTTTGAATTGAAATGATGTTTGATGGTCTATAGTCAAAATGATTTCCAAAATGCTTATAACAATTAACATACATTAACAATATTATTGCATCATGAGGCTTTATAATATGCCAACCACGTCCCGCTATAAATATATTGAAATGAAAAGGTTATTTTAGTATAAATAATAAACTGTGTCAGTTCGCTCAAGGCTGTGTATGAGGGGAATGCAAATAAAACTTAATATTTGTAATGTTTTGCGCTCCGAATATTCCAAACAAAGAAAATTTTAATAGCATTCATTTATGATCGACAAGCCGCGACCCACGGTTTCACTCGCTTAACTTCTGATCCCATGGCAATTCCGAAATAAAAAGTAGCCTATATGATAGTCGGAACCCCTAATTATATGTATACCAAGTTTCATCATAATCGGTTCAGTAGTTTTTGCTTGAAACTTTCGCATTTATAATATTGTAGGATAAAATTAACATATCAAATCCTTTTATAACAATATTTCTCGCGACTTCCACCACATCAATACAGTTATGAATGCCAGCAATACGAAAGAAGCATATCAATGATCAATCGCAAACACACCCGCAATTAATCATAGAGACATATCTATCGACAAAAAGGACTCCGTTATATTGAATCCAATGAACACCAGAAGAAGTGGTGACGAGTGTGATGTAATGACTACATGAAGACGCCACGCTTTATCTTTATTGATAAGACTCACTTGTTTTACAAGCTGGTCAATGAAATTGCATTTAATTTGAAAGGCATCAGCGCTTTCTTCATCTTGCTTGCAACGTCAATAATAACGGCAGATCTCTTGACAGACAACGCAAGTTGGAGTAACTGCTAATAATCTTTCTATTGACAAATATTGTATTATACATTTGATTATCTACACAAATATTATACCGAGGAAAACTTTGTTTGTTTATTTGGTTGACAGGAATAAGCTTAAAAACTACTGGACCGATTTTAAAAATTCTTTCACCATTCGAAAGCTACATTATCCACGCGCGAATCAGCTAGTTTACGAATAAAATGAACGATTATCTACAGGATATGTAATGGATAGTGAATGATAGAATCATTATTATACCTAAAGAGTTAAGAAGGTACTAAATGAAAAGACCTTTCGAACAAGGCGTACTCGTTTCAGTTTCCTAATTTTTTATCGTTCAAATACACACAACGATTCTTAGGTTCCTTCGTTTGCATTCAATATGCGGAGAACTCAGTGCTGACCAATGAAATTATGTTCTATACGACCATAAACTTGGAACACATACAATTCCTCGATCATCAAAATATTTGAAGTAAACTAGACGAAAGCACGTAAACGCTATAAATATGGCCGTAGCGACCGCTGATCTGTGATTGTAATGAACTCGGCGAGTCACGACGGGCCCGCTCGCATTCTTTGAACAAGCAGAATGGTAGCAGGCGATAGTGTCGATAATAACACTATAATATTATGTTCTTTTATGATAGTAGGTAATGAGCATTAAATATTTCGTACCAACCGAAAGTTGCTAATTTTCTCATATCTTGATTTTTCAAATCCATCAGCTTACTCTGCTTTTTTTTACAACGTATTAACGAGTATTCAAATATTGTGTCTATGTGTTATACTTAACTCTATTATCTAACGGCTTCATTAGTGTGTTAATAAATAAATTTGTGACAAGATATGTAAAGATATGAATAGTGATTTTCACAATTCACTAAATAGTAATCTTTTAATACCTTTATCGACTCACATGTCGCCATAATTGAGATCGTACGAAACGAGCAAACAGCTTGTACTCAACTAATATTTTATTCATTCACACGACCGATAACCTTGAACCAAATCTCCATTCACTTAATTTAACGGTCCACTTTCATAACATCATGCACTTTTTACTCTTTTGTAAATGTATCTCGTTTGCTAACATGACCTAACCTAACCGGGCACGCTTATTATCGCGGCGGAGTATGCGCCCAACAAAAAAGTGTGTCGAATCGGACACAATGCTCGCGGCCGGCCTTTGCTATGCCCATAAATGATCTTCCAAAAACAATAACCGTCCTCTTTTATTATTTTTTACGACATCATTCGGAACAAGATCGACATTGTTCTTATTTCCATAAAATGAAATAAAAACCGTCATTTTTATGCTTGGCGCTTTTTAACAGGTATACTCCAATAAACGATGAAATGGGATTTACCCCACGCAGGCATCGCTCTTTTCATTTTTTACTCTAAAATTAAATCGTCTTTGGGTGTGTGAACTTCATTTGAGTGTTCACTTATGTCTATTCTCCGGGATTACATTTTATTGATATACTCTTAAAAGATGCATAAAAAACGATACTTTTTTATGATGGCTAGAGTTAGATCTGCAACCCCTCATCCATATTGTCTGTTTCTTTCATTAACTAATGAATTGAAAATCTGTCTCAAATAAACAACATTTATGAGATTAAACAAGCAACAACGGTAGGCAGCAAAAACAATTAGTGTGTAGACTAATACGACAAACTCAAATAACATTGCCTACTAAATTGTTGTTTCACATTCTGCTCTCTAACAAAAATACTGAACGTTATTACAAGAGCGGAATAATAACTACACTGAATTCAATTACCACAGGATTATTAAACATAAATATCGCACATCCAATATCAACTCAATATCACTAGAGGCGTAAAAGTAAATGGAATCACAATTTTAATCAAACAATGTCATTAATTTTTATCCAAAACATATTTATTGTGCCATAAATTCATTTTTAATGAACAATAAATATGGCAAAAGAAATGTGAATATGAGTCACAAAATAAGGTACAGAATCGGCATGCATCTGTAATGTAAACGTACTTTGGTATTTTGGTGTCTTGTTTTTGATTTAAAAATTTGCACTGCCAAACAAGAACCTGATGTATTTTTAATCTGGATGATATTTTCTGAACATATAGTTACCCTATGCAAATGGAAAATGGACTCTGATATACACGTAAATTAAACCAGAATTAAAAGCTAGCTATATCTTATTGTCTTATAACAAAGCAGTCATAGCTAGGTGTAACTATCAAAGATAGGTCAGCACAGCGTCCTCAGAAATAGTATTTGTCCTGAGTGCCTTTGTACTTCGGAAAGGAGAGAAATGTCGGTTTTGACTGTATGCAAGACAACACTGGTTAAACCAAGTCAAAGCCTTTGAGTGATTCTATATTTAGATCGACCACTAAAAACTATACAACAGATCGTAACGAACCGGATCAGACAAATCTATCAATTGCATTCAACAATCCAACTATATCCATTTCGATTGATAGCACATCTATTTGTGTTCATAATCACAATTTCACGCGCACTCGCTGACGAGAACAAACACGTTAAACTGTTAGTCACGGTATCTGTTTTTATGTACATACGACGTTCACACGTGCATTTAAAAGCTCTCATGGGGGGATCGTAAATATTTCTAATTAATACTCTCTTACGATTCATATGCGCTTCGGTTGAGTAACAAACAATGAGATGAAGCACACCAACTTGTTTACCTTTTTTCTTACACGCAATATACAACAATATAACTGGAAGTATTAATACATAAATTAAAGAAAATTTTGCAGAACACCAGAGCTGCTTTTCAATTCCTAGTAGTGGAGAAAAGATATGGGTAGAACTGGTGCAGTAAAAAAAGAATCCTCGTGTAGTAAAAAAAGAAAGTAACAATTTGTGTGTCACCACCCCTTTCTACCCGTGGGAGTCGTAAGTAGGTAATTCTGCTGCACAACATCTACAGCACTAAAGAGTGGGAGCCAAGCATTGCACGATTTGGGCGAGTTCGTACAGTTGTAATTACTACCCCCAGCATAAGATCGGCGAGAAGCATTATTACACTGTGTTTTGTACGGTGATTTTAATAGCATTCCTCTCACAAACATGAAAAATGATGGAGTTGCATATTTTTTTTTAAAAGAAAGAATACAATATATTTTTTAATCAACAGATCTCTTTAAGCAGTATGAAAATTTTCCTCAGATGCTAGTCAATTAGAATTGGCAATAGGCCAGTATTATTTCCTACACCACTAAATGAAATTAACGAGCAATAATTAAGAATTTTTCGACTGCTTCATTCACCACGTTACTCCGCTGGTGACAGCCAAAAATAACACGCATGCCTACCATACCGTGAAAGGGGTATGCGGAAGAATTCCCGTCAAGAGACAATAGAAGAGCATCGTTATCTAAAACGCGTGATACAACCACGCAAAGCCGAATAAACGTCCCGTGAAGCCGTAAAGCCAAGCCACGGTAATTCCAAAGGACGCCTATAAATTCTTTATTTTATTATTGTGGGCATATATTTAATTCTAAAAGCGTTCGCGCTGTTTCCTTTTTGTCACATAAACATGGAATTTATAGTGAGTTTTATAGGACGTGTAATCAGCGTCGAAGATGATATATTAAAACACTAATGAGCGTCGATAATGGCCGGCGGCGATGTAAACAAGCCATCAATTAGCATTCCGAAATGGTGATTGTTCCTGTTGTTGAGGAACCTGTGTCAAAATAAATGCAGCTATTTAAATGTGTCGATGATAAATAAGAATAAAGAGATTTTTTATATTTTTTTTTAATTTTTCGAACAAAACGTGAACAGAAGTTACCTGATATAGTTTTTTTACGTTAAAGCATGCGGTTTACGGTCAGTTACTTAACACCAGTAAGTAACTGACCGTAAACCATGAACATACCTTGCCGGGTTGAAGGGAGGGAAGGGTATAAGGAAAGTAGGAAAGGATGGGAGAGGAATGGGTTGGGAATACAGGCCTCCGGGCTCCCGCTAACAATACGAAACAGTGAAATACTGCTTCACGCCGATCTTCTCCTGGGGGGTGGTAAATTCACCGGTTCGAGCTTGACCCAATTGTGCAATGTTCATCTCCCACTGAAGATGTTATGCAGTAGAATTACCCTCTGTTAATACCTCTTACGATACCCACTAATCCGACGCCACATGGGTGAAAAACTTTCATACATTTCTAATAACAGTCGCTAGTAATTACTTTCTATGCAAACTCATACAAAGGGTACTAAACACTGGCCTTCCTTAAATCCATATAATAGCCGACAATACGAACGAACTTTTACAATCGTGTTTACTTATCGAACAATATGCGTAGGAGCGGTTATAATATTGTACTCGATCAACAAACTTGATACTGGACATTGTTGAATGATTAATTTCCTTTTACCGTTACTTGGTACGGTGTTATAAATTATAAAACTCATAAAATCTTACATATATTATCCATTTAGGCCCATTTAAAGTGTTGTTCTTAGGTAATAAAAATTAAACATAAAGATTTATCAACTTCAAAGTTCATAATCATACTTACTGTACTGTACGTTTTATATTTCGTTTTAAAGAACCTCAACCACTTTCAGATAACATTCCAATCTTTTATTTTCATAATTATAAAATGCGAAATTTATTTAAATTAACCTATATAATTTTCAAAGAGACTTTACATATAACGAATACTAAATATACTATCAAAACGAGACAAATTCTTAAAGACATCCCTAAGAACACAATCGAATTTGGTTCCTCACCAAAATAAACAGTTGCACCGAAATATCGGACACAATGGCGTACCCTACACGTCACCGAGCGTCACATTGAGCAGAAACACAAACATTTAAAATATAATCACACAATAATTCTCGGTCAAAAACTCGTGTCCACATACGATTATCGTCGTCGGAGGCATAAGGGTATTTACAGAAGACGAGCGTTGAACTGACGCGTTTCTTCAACTACATATCGTAAATGTTATTTATAGCTCTCATATCCCATCGCGCATATACTAAAAAGTAGTGTTAGCGGCATTACCTAAGAAAAATAATCATATTTGTTCCTGAAGGCAGAAGACACTTCACTTTCTTTCAGTCAGCAAGGAAGCCAATATTACTTTGCGGCACTCTACGAAAAGCTCTCCAATATTTAAAAATCTTTTCGTCAATTTTTACCGAAAATGTAACAATACATATAAACATTATATATGTAACAATACATACATGAAAAAACAGTAAAACATTAATTTATCATTGCTGTACACTACTTAGCATTGCGCATAGCTTAGCATCGCGCAATATATTGGGCAGTAAGAATCGCACGCTTGTAGTCTGAACCTACTCTAATGGTAAAGCTTTACAAAGGTAAATACTGACCGGTGCATGGAGACTGGAGAATCAAATGATGCGTCCAAATGCATTGTGATACTGTATTGTATTATAAGGTGTAATATTAGGAACATTCGTTTCTTTTATATTTCAGTAAAAAAAAATTACTTATAATGTCTCCAATCTCCGGTAGGTATCTAAAATTTAATCACGTCTGTATGAAAATGAGTTATTATTTTTTTGCGATATGTCAAAATTTTCGTGGGTTTAAATTTAAATAGGAATAAAAAATCATACTTTTAAAAACAACTAAAAAAAATGATTACATTTTTTACTAAAAAGATAATTTTATTTAATTTATTTATTTATTTGTAACCATACATAATATGACAAGATATATTTTTAGAATTCATTTGTATCAACCGATATAGTAATTTTTTCATGAAACTTTTTGCACTATCATCAACATTCTACGGCATCGGTACGCCTTATTTCGCAAATTGCGCATCCCAAATCCAATAAAATTGATAGTCCACTGACAAACGATGTTAGCTCAGGTGCTTACACAGAACCAACAAAGAGTATTCTACAGATATCATATTACTGGTATAATGCTATGACTCCGGTTTATTTAGGACGCGCGGATTCTATGCCGATATGCTTGCGCAATGCCGGCTCAATCGTCACTTTTTGTGAAGAATAAATATGAAGAAGTATGGATATATTTCAGTCGATAGATAATGCATTATTGTATACCAGATGTTGCACACATTCAGATTGCGACAAAAAATAAGAAAAAAAACGCAGAACATCGCGCATAACTGTGTTTTTGTTTAATGTTATGTTTCTCATGATACAGTATTATTATGTTATACAACATTAATGCCAATTTCTTCAATACATATAATTACAGACTTGATAAAACTTGAGAAAACTAAGAAGTTTTAGGATATCCTACTAATATTATAAATGTGAAAGTTTGTGAGGATGTATCTATCTACGTATGTGCGTTTGTTACTCTTTCACTCAAAAAGTATTGAACCGATTGCGATGAAACTAAGTATTCATATAGGCAAATATCCAGAAAAACATAAAAGTTACTTTTAATCCCGGAATCCCCACGGGATCAGAAGTTAGATACGCTGGTGCCACCGCGGCTTGTGACTAGTATGATATAAATGTAATATGAACTACCTGAAAAAACAATTAGTTGCATAAATAGATACATATATGTAAAACTAATAATTCGAAACAGTTACATAAAAAGTAAATGATGTCTAAACGGTAACAAATGTCCATAGCCGGCGTCACACGGCGACAGGTGTACATCACCAACTGATGGTATAAAAACTTCACGATACCCCTTAAATTTGGATTTTATTACTGCTGCGACTGTTAAAACATAAGTGATACAATCGTCGTTAATCGATTTAATCTAAATTAGAAACAGCTTGGAACAGAAATAAACTTAAACGCACAGTTTAAAATGCATATTGATTATTTTCTAATCAAAAGTTTTATGATACATTTGGTAAAATACATAATACTTACATAATTTATAATACAGGAGAAAATAACTTGAAAATATATGTATTAAAAATAATAAATATAGGGATAGAGTCGCATAACCACATCTAATCATATAAAAGGCAATTTACAAGAAGACTACTCAAAAATACAAAATTAATAAAAAAACTCTTAAAACCTTAAAACTACCAAGTAAAAGAGCAGTATTAAGTTTTTTACCTCAAAATTCCCTACTTAAAAATACCGTTGCGTCGTATTAAAAATCGTTTAAAAAATGTACCAGACGCCATTCCCTAATCCTTTTCTATGAACATAAAGGATGCTACCATGGACCGGTTATGAATATATTTGGTAAATAAAACCAACAATGGCTAATAGCCAATAATGGTATTGTTTGTAATTCTATACATCTTTGTTTGTGGGTAGATATGGAGATACGTAATCTCGTAAGGTAAGCGAAAAAGGTGGATTTGTCTCGAACAATGTGCATGCGTTTGAAAGTTAATGCACCGTATATGGCTTTGTCTTATGTTATCTGCAATCAATTTGAGGTACGTTAGCTAAACTATACTTGAGACTTTCTGGAAATTTCACCGTTTTGGCACGCTCCAATGGATAAAGCTTTTAAACAATTCTTTATGCTTTGTTCATTAGAGTTTTTTGTTTTTAAAGTTTGCTGTTGCGCACTCTAACAATTGATATGGTATTTTTGTGTTCCATGATCAAATAATAGTGTAAAATTTTACCTCATACATTAATAATTCGTGTAATAATTTTATATTATTAAGGACCGATAGCAACTCAATAAACATAAGAACATGCTAAATCATACAGTTTTTAATTATTTTGTATGAATGCGTATAAAATATTAAATTCAGCTTTAACGTTCTCTAACCAAAACCCTAGAATATTATCACACCGAAAAATTGAAATTCCAGATAAAATCTAAACTACTTTAATTAAAAAATACTCTCAGCGTTTCGGCCAATCTGCGAAAAATTTGTACCCTTTCAAAATTAAATAAAGCTTCAATTTCAATCTAATGGCAATCTCAAATTATTACGATTCCCTCATCAACGTTACACAAAGCATTTCTTTAAAGATACTAAAACGGTCTAGACAAAAACAATCAAACTTGAATTAGTTTTCGATTACTCCTCAAGAAGCTTTAAATTAAAAATAAACCGAGTTAATTCATTTTTTAAACACCGCTATAAAGGTTGCAAAAACAGAATGTCGCCGCTCGAGTTGGCTTTTCTAATAAATCTGACGATAAAAATGGCGTGTTGTCTTGACACCGAGACTGTAATTACAAAGTATTGAAGATTTTTTAATTTTAGCTTAGAGATATCCACTCTAATGTTAAAATGTCTTTGAATTACAATGAAAACGTTTGTTTCTTTGACACAAACAAATCTAGAGCACTCATAAGTATAGGCAATATATCTGTTCTTCATGCAAAATAACTAAAGCGAATTGAAAGATTTTTTTTCAAAGCTAGGTTGAGACCCGAGAAAGGACTTAGATAGTTTTTATCATGCAAAACTTACGCAAACTATTAGGGTAAATTCATAAGAAGAGCTGTTCGCTATCTAACACTACACTTTACAAGTAAAGCCAATACGTATTCCATATTTCACCTACAAACATATGATCTAAATTATTGATAATCATCATAATAAAGAGTCAAAACAGCCGACTGAATCGTCATCCTTAAAATACATAATTAATCGAACACTACTACAAACAAAACAATAAACGCATCAATAATCACAGCCTATTTAACCATTCATACGTAAATAAAAATAAACCGGCAAATCGTCGTGTTCCAGTAGTCGCCTGGTTAATTAATCACCGGTCGGCCGCCTACGGGGCGTGGCTTCTTATTAAAACGTAGCATTATAAAATCGACGCACAATACCCGGCCGATTACAATAAACGATTTGTCTTACATCTGAGTATGGAATGATCGAGGCGTTGATCATATCCACTGATACAACTGCCCTTACCATTTGCATACTTCGTCCAGTGGTTCGACTATCGAGGATTCTGTTCGGAACACCGGTGGGGCCAAAACATATACAAACGTTATTTTTACTATGGTTTTTCTTTGATATAAATTCAGTAACAGCACTAAGTAAAATGTTTATTTCTGTATGCTGTGAAAGGCCTTCCCGTGCGTTGAAGAGCACGTAGAAGCTATAAAAATTATTTCTATCTAGTAAATATTTCTTAAGTAGTTTAAAATACAGTAACATACGCAAACATTGACCATTTTTAATTATGGTATATTTTTCTACAATTAATTAATTTCAAACACAACTGATATGAAAAGAAACAGCAATACAGAATTTTTGTGTATAAGAGAGTTGTAATCACAAACCCATGGTAGGGGTACTCCAATCGGTATCAATCATCGCATTTCATAAATAAAGCTGACGTCTCTTTGAAATATTGCTTTGACAAATCGTACGGTTCTTTAGAGACTTAATTGTTTGGATTGTATTTTTTCAATTATTACACGCACACATACATGTTTGATTTGCTGGCTCCTAGCCGAACCGTTAACAGCTACTAGCCGTTTAATAAATTCAATAAATAGATTCCTCGGGAGCAAAAGCTAATTGGCCACAAATAGTTCAGCCACACTTGCTACTGTAACGGGACAGGCCAGTTAATTATATCTAGCGGTGCAGTTGGCTATTTATTGGCAACTAGGAGGTTAATTATCTACATTGCTGTCGTTAGCACGCTTGCAGTGCCGTGTATACTGAAAACTATTGTATTTAACGCGCTGGCTAAGTTAATAGCTGATTTAGTGGGACCATCGACTTTTATTGTTTCATAAATTGTTTGTTGTATAAATATCATTTATATTATAAAATGTGAATAATTTGTAATGTAAGTTAGGTACTAGACATTTCATATCATTTGAACAAATTTAATTTTGAAATATCGTAATTAAAGATTTCGCCGATTTAGAATAATTTTACGCTTGCATAATAACGTTCCTCTCCTATTGAATAAAATAAATAATCTCAATTTTCTTTCCTGTAAAAATCTTTTGTTCAAACATTTCCAAATAAAAGCACAAAAGTAAAAGCAATCAAAATTTCTTGCAGGCTAATTAACAGCGCTCCGTTCAGGCTTGTTACGGACAAATTAGGTGGCAAATATCTCAAAAGCGCGGGTCACAACATGCACTATTCATCATACAAACACGGACCACGACCGCTAAATCATTTGTACGAGAGATTTCGACTGGTCATATCCATATTGTTCACATTAGTTCCTACGCATGCGAGTTTCCGATCATATACATGACAATTATAATAAGCCTATGTGTTTATTGAATATTACATTGGTCACAATTGAGGTGAGAAATATCTCAAAAAGAGCGAGTCATTTCACATTTACTATTTATCACACCAACACGTATGCTACCGATAAATCATTAGTATGGGACATTTAAACTGGGGATATCCATAACATTCAAATAAGCACCCACGCATACGAATTTTTAAGCAAAATTCTAAAACCAATTGTATGTATAATTTTCAACTATACGTTCATGATTCATTACTTTAAAATTGAGAATAAAACATAAGAAAAAAATGACACCAAGTGTGTAAAACTCATCACAAACACAACTGCAAAATCTATTATACTATTGACAATTACAGGACGACCACTTTAGGCAACCCTATATTGATAATTTCCTAATCAGATAAACTTTAGTATTGCAAGAGACTAGTTCAATGACGCGTAAAGCCTTCAAAGTCCAACCACGCGTATCTCACATGCGAAGAGCCTTCATCTGTCCAAAGAAAGATTCAATCGAATCAATCACAGTCACATGCCTAAAATAATACCCCTTCAATACGTCGAGTAGCCACTTCATGAATCCCATCAAAGAATCCCATCACACCCCCAGGCAACCCGCTGCGAACGGATAAACAATAATGTATTATCTTTTATTGTTAATAAAAAGTTATACGAAAATATAATTCATGACTGACATTAAACAATGACGATGACTTTGCGCGGGTTTCGCTTTGTTTGGTTTTTAATAGACAATGTTCTTGGAAGTTTATTGCGGCAATATAATAAATAATAGGGGTTTAATGTATAAATAAAACATCCACTATAATTGACACGACGCTTTCTAGAGATTAATATGAATAAAATTAATTTTGTACTAATAAAATAAACACATCTTGCGAGTTCGATTTAGGAATCGCTTATAATGCTAATTCTACTACTATTATGTTTGTTACTCTTTCACGCAAAAACTTCTGGACCGATTATGATGAAACTTGGAATACGTATGGGTAAGGGTTCAGAATATTCATAAGGTTCATATAGGTTATTTTTAATCCCGGAGTCGGAACGGGATCAGAAGTTACGCGGGTGAAACCGCGGGTCTATATTATATTTTAATAAAAATAACACTACAATTTATCAGCTCGGAACTCACGCTAAATAAAAGTAATTTAATACATACACAGACAATGCACAAAGCGTACATTTTATTTAACACACAAAACTGCCAAAATATTCACGTTGAAATAAAATATTTTTTGTTTCCAACAAACGATTATAATCACATGGCTGATTGAAACAATGAGTCAGTCCCACTCGGGCCGGCACAAAGCAGCAACTCTCCTGAGGATAAATTATTTATGTAAATTCTTTCGACCGCTCAAAATTTTATTTCAGTGTCGACGTGATTAATGTAGATGGATTTTTCACTTGGCCTCTCCTTAACGAGAAGATCAAACAAAATGACTCTGCGATCGGTAAGCACTCAGTCTGTCGGGAATTCATTAGAATCCCGGCGGAGGAACGCCCGTGATTTCACAATATTCGTCTGATAAATAAGACGTAATAGCGGAAGGAGAATTTTTTTCCCTCATTAAGGGAGACGCAGAGATCCCATAAAAGATTTTTCGGTCCACGCACGACGCACCTAGGGACTGACAAAACAAATTCGTATGTTATAGGGTCTTTCATTAAATTAAACGTATAATAATGGACGATATATGGGTTGAATCGTGATTCTCGAGTGATATTTCCGACAGCACCGGGGGCGCATGCGTTTAATGAAATCAAGGGGATTAAGAGCATCTGCCTGCTTGTTATTCAAATCGATTGGGAGCTCGTTTATCATTTTAAATAAGCCACTGCTTAGATGAACCCTGGGTGTGGTTTGTGTGCAACAAAGGGAGCGGTATTCGGTAGCCCAATTAACCGACCGCTTGCATTAATGAGGAATTGGATTAATAAATGAACTAAGATATGATCGTGTATAATTTGTGTGATGTATATCGTACAAATGAATTATGTATTTTAAAAATATGCAACGTATTATTTATTTTAGGCAATGTTCGATTTTATTTTATCCTAGCTGTTTCACCCGTTACATAATGTTATATAGCCTATGTTATTCATGGATAATGTAGCTTTCGAATGGTAAAGGAATTTTTAAAATCGATCCATTTCCAGTAGTTTTTGGGCCTAATTATTAGTGTATATAAGTATTTTTTTTAAATAATAAATATAGCTATAAATAATATAGCTATAATTTTAAATAATAAGTATAGCAACTTCCTTACACTAAACAAATTACCTTTCCTCAAATTTATCTCCATCTTGAACAACATATAACACATCTCACATTGTCATCAAAACTCCACTCACGCGCAAATAGTAATCAGTATTTGCACTCTTAAAGGAGAACAAATCAATTATTTCGCCAAACAGCGGCGTGTAAACATTATCAACGTTTAAATTCGTAGCGAGTGATTACGAGGCATTCAGCCATATAAATATAGAACGTGAATGAGTACAATGTACAAACCCTGACAGGATTCCCCGAACCCCGTGACAATAGGGTTGGTATGAGGCCGAAGAAACGGGGATATCTTTGAATAAGATGTAAATATTCGAAAATACTTATATTTTATATCCATTGGGTATAACAAATATTTATGACTAGCCGCGCCCCGCGGTGACAACCGCGTAACTTCTGATCCCGTGACAACACCGAGATCAAAAGTAATCTATGTTATTCTGAAATCTAACCTATACCTAATATGTATACCAAAATTCATTCAGTTGTTTTATGTTAAAGAGTAACAAACATACATACAAACATACATCCTCACGAACTTAAATTATTAAAACTAGCTGTTTCGCGCGGCGACTCTCTCGTACCATAATAATATAGAGCATAAAGTATATCCTATGTCACTCAGTGCAGATGCAGCTTTCTAATGTTCAAAGTATTTTTCATTTCGGTCCATTAGTTTTTAGTGTGAAAGCATAAACAAACGTATTCAAAAACACAAATGTGTTTTCTTAATAATATTAATATAGATAGTTCGGATAAAAACAAAAAAATTTAATTCAAGGTAAAAATTTGTTATGAAATTGTTATGATGATTAATTAAAAAACTTTACCCTTTAACCCGTAATACCCGAAATATCACATGAAAATGCAAATAATTTGATATTGATCAAATGAAAATTAATTTGACGTCCGGCTAAACCTTACAACTTGGTGAACCTATCCAAGGCAAACAATCAAACATCAAAGTAAATCAACAAATCATATGTATTGTCAAAGTATTTAGGATTTACATAATCAACCCACGGGAGTTTAATCTTTTATTATTCTCCAATCTCCAATCCAATTTTATTTTGGGAAACCGTGTTTAGGTAATCTTCGTTTCATTTCAAAAATTTGGTGAACGAGGAACAAAAAAAAAATAATAAAATTAGATGCTCAATAAAATGGTCAACTTAGAAAACCTATCGATAACAAACACATTATAGAGTGTACATAAGAGGGGCACACACACTTGTACAAATATTAATATTTAAAGGCTCTACGACACATTAACATGACCATTACGTCCATATAAAATGAACATCTTATGGCACCTACTCAAGACAAACAATCATACAAATCAGGGGGGTATTGTCGAACTGTTTCAGACTCGTACACCGTCCCACGGAATTTAATCTCTGATTATTCTCAGAGAATAATCAGAGATTATATTCCGTGGGACGTCGTTATAAGAAGTCGCGTCGAGGGTAGCATAAATCGCTTAATTAGAGACTGTCACGCCGTGACAATGTGTCGTGATTACAGGATACATTTTTGGTCAACGGGACGCTGTTGTGAATGGGAGTTATGAATGAAATGTCTTACAATGGAATTCTTATAAAAATCGAAGTGCGTTACTGTAAATGCGTCTTTAATAAGGAAATTCAGGGATGAGGATAAAAATGAACTAAATAACCGAACGTGTAACTGATAAACTATACGTGCAAATAATGAATACTAATTTTAAGGTTGATTTTGAATTGTATTTATATTTTTAATTTTAATGTTTTTTTCTATTACTTATTTTTTATTGTATTTTAATAATTAACTTTTTTGTTAGGTCCTAATTATATTCCTGACACAATTATTATAACAATTCATTTGAAATAAATACTAAAATATAGAGAGAGTAAATTTTAGTTATGAAATGTAACAAAGGGCAACTATAATAATACTTTCATCCACTTTATCTTCAAACTAGTCGTTACTTACTCCTAACATGCTTCATGTAAATAGCAATGATTAGGAGCAATCTCAACACTGTTAAACGGCTAATAAAATAAAAATGTATACCACATGCGAGCTCCCGCGCGTTGGAGGTCCCTCACATTAGTCGGTTTTTAATGCTTACGAGTCGCGTAAATATCTTACAGACATGTGCTTCCTATTACGAAAGCCGCACAATCCCGGCGCAATTTATAGTTCAATTAAGTTTATTGACTATAAATAATGAATAAAAATCCTACCGCTAATTTCCGTTAACATATGAGCACGTGACGTAATTCATTATATACATTGTAGTTAGATGTGTAGTAAGTATATAATTTATAATGATAATAAATGTATAGAAGAAAGACATAAGCAACTTTAAAACAAGCAATTTTACATTGATATTATTCTAGCGAAAATAACAGTATTTCTTCACTATTTAATATACATATAAACCTTCCTTTCGAATCACTCTATCTATTAAAAAAACCGCATTAAAATCCGTTGCGTACTTTTAAAGGTTAAAGCAAAGGGACATAGGGACAGAGAAAGCGACTTTGTTTGATACTATGTAATGATAGTAATTTTGAAGTCTCACAAGCGGATTAAAATGTTTTAATCTGCTCGTGAAACTCATTTTGTGAAACCCAAAAATACTTCAAATCACAACAAATCTCATTTGATTTTACTATCCCAAAATACCCCATCCGTTCCAAACGTAATATTAACCGAATTTAACACTGTTCCAAAAACCCTTCCACAAATATTTTCCATCAAAATGTAAATGTAACGAACAAAAATTCGAGTAGTAAGCTACCTTTAATAAAGTGAGATATTTATACGTAACAGTTGCGACATTGACGCATAGCTCGAAAAGGGTTGAGCAATCGATCGCCCGATAAGATCCCGACGTTTAAGCTATACAAATAGTTCACTTGAACCCTCGTGCTTCTGTATACGTAAATTTTTTACCTGTTTATGTTGCAGTTAAATATTCTTCTGTCGGATTTTCAGACCAACAAAATTAAAAAATATATATTAACTAATAAATAGTCTCATCTTAGCACCAACGAAAATGACACAAAATAGAAGTAAAAAATATATTATCCAGAAAAAAAATATCCCTGCCTACTATTCTTAATCTCGTATCTGTGACCGTATAACAACTTTTTCTTTCTCCTGCCCTTATCCTGCTAGGTGGGGTCGGCACAACATGTATTTTTCTTCCGTACTCCTCTATCAGCCGTCATTTCCTTATTAACACTACTGGATGGAGTTAGAGCTCCATCCACGTTCATATCCATAACTTTCCTTACTACATATCCTTCCTCCCTTCATGACATGCCCATACCACGCTAATCTGCTACTCCTTAACTTTTCCATCACCAGTACTACTTTCAGGCTCCTCCTTATGTACTCATTGACCTAACCTTAACCATTTCCTAACCTCAACCTTTCTTGTTACTCCACAGTCCACACATCCATCTTAAAATTTAATTTAACCTAGAATTTTTACAGTTGTAGCTGAAATAATATCTGTCAGCAAAATAAAATGAATCACTATAACTTTTTAATTAAAATGGAACGAGAACCATTCCTGCGTCCTGAAGCACACGGGACCTTTGCCATAATATTTTTACTATTATCAATATAAAAACAATCTTTTTACCACTAATTTACAAACCGGTTCCGTGCAAATTTGTAGTTATGGTAAAGACGTCAGTTGTAAAATATGGGATAAGTCATTGTTAAAGGCGCCAGCGAAAGCCAATATCGTTTGATCAGTTTGCTTTTCCATTTATTGTGGCGTCGAATAGTTAATTGGAGTACTTGCACTTATTCGTCTTATAATGTCATCAACAGTTTAGGTCTTTACTAGCGACCCGCCCCGGCTTCGCACGGGTGCAATGCTGATAAAAACCTTCCTCATGAGTTACTCTATCTATTAAAAAAAACCGCATCAAAATCCGTTGCGTAGTTTTAAAGATTTGAGCGTTCATAGGGACATACAACATGACACATGACAGAAAAAGCGACTTTGTTTTATACTATGTAGTGATGAGAAAACTTACTTTGATTGATTCATGGGTGCGAAAAGTGTGTGATGTGCGTAGTATATATTTTTATTTTAATTAAAATTTCTGCTGTAATTATATGAATGTCAAATACCTACATTTTGAAATACAGATTTTTGTTATTTTTGAATCCTCCGTATAGAAATTTAAACGTTATATCAAAGCATCCAGTAAGTTAAAGTGTAGAAAAATATATTTAGCATTTTCAACGCAAATAAAAACAAACGGCATACCCAAATAAGAATTACGCCTATCAAAAAGATACACAGCAGGCGAACCCGTCAACCCGTTCAGAAACCCTTTCGTACAATAAAATAGTGTGAATAGACGATAAAAACATTTTGCATCGAAAATCCGCGCCTCAGGCGCTTCGGTACCGCTAACGTGCGCTGATGGGCCGATGGCGGGAAAAAAATGGCCGACCGTCCGATAGCCGGCGGTAAATCGCTCGGCAAACATTAGCTAAGCGCGCGTGAAATTGTGTATGGCTGTATGCTTGTATGGCCGGAGCATTCGACGTGTAGCATACGTTTTATTATGATGCCGTGGTACTGTACCATCGTTAAATGTTGCTGACATTGTAATTTGTATGGATCGATGAGCTGTTATTCGGAGGTCTGCACGCAGTAGTTACATTAGTAAACGCTCCTCTTTTATTATTGCTTAATGTACAATAAATATATCCACATATTTTGTAGCAAAACATTTTAACACTCTGTAAAGGAATTTATACACCAATAGCTTATCTCGTAACAACTCCACGATTTGTCCTACAAGAACCATGAAATATTTCATCTTACCTCAATTTTATAGCTCTCAAACGGACATCAGTACATAATAATAACAAGGGCATCGTTTCTATACCTGCATTTCACGCTCGATAAAAATCCCATAAAGTTTAAGGGTGAAGCGACGCCAAATTCTGTTTTTATTCAATAACTCGAACCCTTTTTTGAGGGCTCACGTTACTTACATTGTTATACTTAAATTGACTGTAACTATATGAGATTAAACGAAAAGAACCAATGATTATGGTGTGTATAAATTGTTAATCCCATTTTGTTATTTCAGCCTCGCATAATATGTTGTACAATCAAACATCATACTATAGATGACGCAAGTATCATTCTTTCATCTACAACAAAATACTAGATTATTAAAAGGCTATATAATGCGAACAATAACATGTGTACATGGTCTGCAGTTCCATGTCGATACATAGGAGGCATCATACAAGTTTTCAGCTTGCCTCAAACACCTCCCCAAAAAATGGTCCCAGCTCTCGGAGGAATATAACAAAAGCGCTTCCAAAGGAAGTCACTTCACGATTATCAAATCTGTGTGTGTAAGTTTGAAAAGATTACAACGAATATATTAATTTTCAAATACCATTTCATCAAATAACACAGCTAGATAAATACATAATTGCATTATACCGAGGAACTCATTTATCAATATCAGAGCATCAACAATTCAGCTCATTATTATGTAATCAAAAAAGATTTCAATATGGAACATTCAGACGTCACGATACAAATACAAACAGCATTTTAAACATCATAATTTGCCTCAAGGCGGGTGCACAGAAGTGATTAAAAAGAATACCACAGCAATTACAGAAATGATAAAAAATAGACTAAATTGAAACAAACACTACAATTACTTTATAAGCACGAAACGTTACACGATCAATTTAGTATAACGATGTAACGATTTCGTGGGAAATTTCTTTTGTGACCTCTGTGATCCGGTAGTTTGTATTCCTAAGGGTGATTAGTCTTAACCAACGAATTAAGATTTATTAATTCAAACAACGGAGACTGTCTTGTACGAATCATGCTTACAAAAGTTTATTATATGTTTATTTTCAAACAATACAGGTTTTTATATAAAAATGGAACATGCACTTGCAGGTACGAGTAGTAATTCTCATAAGCAAGTACCACCCTTTTCCTTACAAAAAGCGATTACAATCGAACCAGTCAATCGACGCACTCACCATCTGCAAAAAGATATCTCATTTCGCGACGTCATTTGTAAAAAGTGCCGAAAAGCCCGCGCCAAAAGCGATTGCTCGTACGCGAATCTATTCAGACCTTTGTAGGAGACATTTGATTAAAAGTACGCCGCAATCAGATGCGATAGGGTTCGCGCCGACGGAAGTATCGCATTTACAAACGGAGCACCGACTGCATTGTCGCCGCCATACACAACTAGAAGGCAATCGGTGCAGGAAACGATGAGCCAATGTTCACTTGCTTCGGGAAACTCGACACCGTTTCGAGGAGGTTTTACGCGACACCCTACCGAGGGAATAAAGGGACGCTT
Organism: Phoebis sennae; assembly: GCA_001586405.1. Taxonomy (NCBI): domain Eukaryota; kingdom Metazoa; phylum Arthropoda; class Insecta; order Lepidoptera; family Pieridae; genus Phoebis; species Phoebis sennae. Next base: position 242,860 of record LQNK01001100.1, on the reverse strand, counting down.
TATTGATGCAATTGGAGGCGAAACGTCTGTAATCTGTTAATGGATTCGTGACAAATACCTAATCGTTTATAAAAAGAACGTTCCTATTAATAAAAGGTGTTAGTCACCACGAGAACTGATCTCGTTCAAGTATCATTTTCCCACCGTCATCACCTGTCACAGGGGACTTAAATCCTTTTACTTTAATTCAATTATTTTAAAATCTTTTAATTTAAAAAGCATTTTGTGCAATCGTTGCATTAATATTCTTGCACAGATATCTTAAAAATAAAAAACATATTCACAAAGTGCAATATCTAACACGTCCATATAATGATCGGGATAAGAATTTACGACCGCGAAAAACGAAAGACAGAAAAGGGTACGTCAGGTTGTTAATTTGAATTTCGGAAACCGCTAATGAAATCCTTAAATAAGTGTATAAAGAGTTGAATTTTAAAGTCGACCGGGCTGGGTGCTATATTCGAAACGGCGTGACGTTTATTTACGATGAGTTTTCGCGACGGGGGTTACCGCACCTAATTTCTTGACGCGACGCGGTCTGCCATTTATTCGAAATGAATTTCGTTGTCACACCCCGCTGTGAGCGCATCAATGATTCGCCCAAGGGCCTAGATTAGACACCGAATGCTAATTAAGACAAAGCAGCTCACGAATTATGGTGAATTTATGAGACTCATAATGAGTCTGGCTGTCTTGTTATATTGGATTGAGCATGCAATATTATACCTGAATAAATTTGAAGTAAATTTAAAAGCTCATATATTTATATAACATGTTTACGTCTGATAGATAAGTACGTACTGTACTTAAATGGCATTACAGTGACACAGTTTATAGGGTTTGCTTTAAAGAAAATATTATTTAACTAAGCTCAGTTAGGCTGACATAGTAGAATTATAGAACAGGGTGCAATATATATGATACTTATTAGCCCGTAACATTAAGACGACCGACATTAGTACCAAGAAGAATCGGGACTACGTTACAACTTACATCTACGGGGTTATTAGTAACTCAACGTATTTCCCACATGAGGTGATAGATGACTTAAAATGCTACGAATAAATGATATTTATGTTCCGCGAAAACTAATAGTCTTCGAGATATACGAATTTTAGGGTTTTGTTCTAAATTTCGATTTTCAGACAGTTGAAGGTTATTTATTTAAAACCTACATAGTAACGTATTTAAATTCGCCAATAACCCTGTTATAAGTAACAACTACACTTATTTACTTACGCTCCAAACCGCCACCTTCGACAGCATTCATTAGGATGCGTCACCTCAGTCCTCATAATTACCACTCACTTTCGCCACAATCGTCTGAAAGTGTCGAACTTAATCGATTCCCGTCAGAGAACGCGCCTCGGAAACTCGCGACACAGGGCTGTAGCCAAAATCTTGATGACCTAGTATTTCCTTATATACTATTTTAACATGTTTATTATAAATATAAATGATATTAGGAGGAGAAAGTATTGTACAAATATTTTTTTTTATTACAAAAAGCCAACTAATATCACAACCTACCCGTAACTAAACTAATATATTGCGTTTTACAGAGTCTCTTATTTCAAAATATCCAATATATACTATACTTTGAAATCATTACTGATCAATACAAAGTCTATTATAAGATTGTGACTGGCGATTCTTGATGCACATGTAAATGCTTTCGCGTCAAAGCCAACATAGTCGGATGTACATTTCTGTAACGATAATTCGAATATCGTAATCGTATCGTAACTTGATAATAAGTTTACGATATACTCGGAATTCTCCGCTTGAATAATTTGAGCTCTTTTAACAATTAGACTGCTTACCAAATTTATTACTAATAGTTTGTATACGTAAAGACTTATAATTGGCTTTATTTTTACCTAAAAATGTAAACTGTAGTATATTTGTAGCCGTAAGTTTTCTTTAAAATAAGAAAAAGTAAATAAAAATAAAGAGTCAAACAAATTGTAAAACTAAACTTACGGACCGTATAATATCTCACTAGGCGTAAATCTATAGCGTATCTATAATAACTGTGGCGTTAACATAACCAAAACTTGGTTCTCATTGGTTGATTACAGCCGCTCGTTAGTGCAAACGTTTCATATCTGTTATACTATGACTTTCCATCATATATAAGAACGGGGCTTAGTATAAAAATAATTAACTTCCCTACCCTTAACCACCAATCGTCAAACCGATCTTGTACGGCCCTGCCGCGACCGCGGCTGATCCATCACCGTTAACGAGTCCAGATTTATTTTAAAAGCGTTTCATACGTGACAAGTATACTTAAAGGGTAATTGAAAGAGCTCTGGTACGTTTAACGTCTATAAAGATGCTGTTCTGCGGCTCATTGCATGCCGCTGTTAAGGAAATAAAAGGGCCGGAGGAACTTACATTGCTTTATTGCGGTTTATATATTATTTCGTTACTCTTCACTACCTTTTTATGCCCCCAATTCTGTTAATTTATAGTACCTGAACACTGACACTACGTTACATTTTCTTTAAAATTAACGATATATTTTTATTTTAAGTGTTATGCTACATTACTTGTCACCACACCTATACGTAAATATTTATCATAAACGACCCAATATAGACAATAGACATCTAAGTATCGCAAATTCTAAAAATAGTTTAACACGAATATCAGATTTTGTGTTAAAATTCAAACACCTTCCTCATTAAAAAACAACTAACAACGTTCTATGAAACACTTACAAAAAAAGGGTCCACTCTAGTGATATTTTATTCAACCAAAAATCGAAGCACTCATCTTTCACGAAGGCTTGTAAATGCGAATAATAAGCAAGTCGGTGCGTGGGCGGGACGATTTGTTAACGCAAATCCCACATAGGCCGTGCTCTATTAATTTCCCCGCTCTTCCTCCACTTAATGCGCCGTAATAGCCGGCTACGAATAGATGACGCGATACTGATGTATTGGATTACAATTATCATATCGGCTTTAGATCGGGAGGGCTTTGATAATATAAGCAGCTGAACCTTCAGAATAAAACGACACCTCGAATGAGGCGAGCGGGTCAGTGTGTGAGAATCGGATAGACGGGTAGCTATCTCGTTTCGAGATCGGAGATTTTTATGTCGGCCATAGGCGCATTTTATTAGCTTAGGTGTTTTGAAATTAACTCTTTCTAAAGATTATCTGCCAAAAATTTATGTTAATTAATTTACATTTGATTACTAGATACTGTTTTACGATTTTTAAAAAACCCGTTTCGACGTACGATCATTAAATGAAAAAACTTTATTCAAAGTTTAATATAATTTATTTATGTTTTGTACCAAATCCATGTAACTACATACTTAAAAAAACTACTTTTATTAATCAAACAAAATGTGAAATTGAAAGACAAAAACATAGTTAAAGAATAACATAAGGATTATTTGTACTCTTATCATAACGAACACATGTACATATCGTTCATAATTCGAGAGTACTCACTGATTTTAAGAGCTTTTTAACTCTTACTGAACACTTGATGCATGCGTCACTTCCGACATATAACGCAATTATACCAGGAACACATACCAGAGTATTGGTCATACATCGATGCAAAATGACGCGTTGACCCCACCCGGCACCGAGGTGTCAAAACTCGTGGCAGGCAATTGACACAGCCTAACCTAACGCGTGAGAATATTTGAACAAATAACCCCTCAGTTTATTCTAGTACCGGTAATGAATCATTACTTTAACGGTTAACTAACACTTGGGAAAATCGAATACCGTGCGTCGACCTCCACGATATTTACATAAAAATCTAACTAGACACCGGAGCCATTACAATTATCGCAACTGAATATCACATATTTCATATCGCCCATAAATAATTTGAATATCGATGGTTTATACGGCACACCTCATATACATGTCATTCGATATTTGCTCATAATGTAAAACAACTCAATATATATGCGCGAATATTAAATATTATGGCTGTTATAGAATTCCGAAGTGTGAAATAAAGATGGAGGTCAATTAAGAATTTTGTTGTAGTACCGTTACAGCCTTCCCAATAAAATGTGAAAACACACAGAAATTGATTCCTTAAGCAATATCTCATCGTATTGAATTGGCATTATATTTTTAATGCGCAAAATATACTCATAAACTCATAAACAACTCCTTTCAGGTGATCAATCATGTTTGTGACTTATTTCATTATCAATTATTCATTCTAGAATTGATTATTTTTTCAACATACACTTTTAACAAAGGCTAATGCCTATTATTACATGTATGATTTGTTTGGTATCTATAATCTTTATTCCATGGAATTACTGGTCTAATGTCAAAAACTACTGCTTCGAAGTTTCGGGCGGCATTAGTTAAATCATAAAGTGATGTTTCCATTCCGTTTCGCTTACTCTACTAAAAAAATAACACTGAAAATTAATAATTACAATTCGTTCGCCGCGTATACCAAAACCAAACCACTACCGTTCATAAACCCGTATTGAAAACGCGATCACAAAATTGACCGTACAATTTATAAATTTACAACATAGTGGTATCCTGTGAAATGTCGCCACTGTAAATCATAAACGCACCCCACACCGCGACCGGGTTCATAAACCTATAAATTATTTAACGACAGCACTGCATTCACACCATATTTACACCTACTTTCCTAATGTTTAATTTTGACGTACGTCGCGCTTGCTGCGACTCGTTAAATCACGTAATTATTCATAATAACGACACGTTTAAAGTAAATATCGTAGGATTTACGAGCGACGACAGTAAAATAACTGGTCGGTAAATATTCTTTAAGAGACCATATCGCGTCGGGTACATAAATATGTCATTGGGAGACATTTCATTACCTCCACTGAAGCACACAATTCGATTCGATACAGAAGCTACATATACTTCTGTATAGCTTTTATCAAACTGAAATAAAATAAATCTTCGTTATCTAAAACAATGGGTTTCTTATTTATATCTTAATGGAAACTGAATATAAATGATTCAAAATATTCCAGTAAGTACGGCAGTATACTGTTTAACGTGTATGAATTTAAGTATAATGCGTTATCTGCGTACTAATTAAATTATGTGAATCTAAAATTATGCACAAATTGTACGTAGAAAGTGTATTCATTTTCTCTAATTGTCAAATAGGATGGAAATCTGCCATGACTGAGGATCTAGGGGCATAGCAGTATCCCCGCCACGTAGAGCGCAAAGCATCACTGCCGTTCTTCGCGGTATTTTCAGGCCCCTATACAGAATATCTGCATTATCGCCATCTAGATAGCTATTAGCATTAGCTAAGCTAACATTAAATGTAATAATGACTTGCAGTTAGAAACCTTAGACTTGGCTCAATCTTGTCTAGAAATTTTATTACTTTTTAAAAATAAACAAGCAGGTACATCTAGGCTTGGCTATTGTTCACAGAATGTTTTTCGTAATACTAACAAAATTTGGAAGTAGCCATGTTAAAGAATATGCAACGACGCCAATCTGGCTTGAGGCTCGCATTGAGATTATTATGAGAGATATCCCCCAGTAACATATAACATAACGCTGTATTTACTAAGATTTAAGAAAATCTGAAGAGGTTCCTGAGGATTAACTACAACATGCGTAATATTACATTCTCTCGTTACTCTAATGACATACCATATTTAAATAATAACACCACTACACGATTTTAATACATCAAAACCCTTTAAATAATTACTTATTATTAACAACATTTAATAAGCAATTTACACAAGTATTACAAGCAATTTACCGATGTCGCAAGGTAATCATCATTCATCTTTAACAAATACACACAGCTATGAAAAACTACGATATATCGTGGTAATTTATAAGGCGTGCAATTAAGACGTCTCACTCGTGTAAAGATTTATACTTAGCAATTAAACTCGCCTAATCTCACCATGAATATTGATCGCGGATGGAGCTTAAACAATCGTTTATTTAACGGTAATTTTTAACATATATATCACGTCTTGTAAAGCGGAAACGTAAGATATGTTATAGATATTAATTTGCGACGCAAACTCTTGTTGTGACATATTAATCGGTGTATAGAAAAACCGGACGAATAACACTACAACTATTTTAATTATCGAGTGATTTATTGAGATGTAATTTAGGAATACATTATAAATTATTTTTGGGTTTGTCTATTTATCAAAAAATATACCTAAATTACAAAAGTAGGCTTTAGAAATGAATACAAAATAAATGAACAACATTGGGAGGTTTCACACTATTATACAAAAAATAATAAAAATGTACCAATTGAGTATTGACTCATAATAGTTTTACTTGTGTTGTTTTAAGGCGAGTACTTTTCATATTAAACAAAATACTTTTTAAAGGATTTTCACTGTCATTGGTGACAGTCACCCGTGACGACGCTTGTTGTGTGTGTGTAAGTGCTCGTTAATAATAATGTTAGTGCTAGTTAATAATAATGTAAAATATATAAACCGCGTTTAAAATCTTTTAAAAAGTATTTTATCAAATACTAATAATGCTAGGGCGTTCCCCGCTAACTATCCAGCAAACTGTTCCAGTTCTTATTCCGCTTGTACGTTTAAATGCCTTCAAATGTCCAAGGCACGAGGGCAAAACGACAACAAGCCGCTAAGTGGCGTCTTATGCTTTTCGGACAAATATTTGTACGAACACAGGGCACTCATCCGTGTCCACTACAAACAGGGCCAGTGAGAATTTCCACTCGCCGGCTTCGTACTGGCCATATTGCCTTTGATTAAACGATCTAGACTTGTACTATACTAACCCATGTCAATTTTAACAAGACTTACCTTCAATATGAGCGAATACCACTAGAATCATTAATTGTTTCAACTTTTTATGAAAAATTTTTAAGGACAAACTTATAGTAACATTGCTGGCTCTATGTGAGAAACCTAAGAAATAAAACATGTTTTATCTATCTTTACCAATCCCAGTGATGCAAATCCTAAAAATGATAATGAAGCAAAATTTATTTAAATCTCTATGCTCAAATAAAAATACCTTGTCGTTTAAAAATTCCATTACACCGACTGTGATGCTCGCAAAATGGCAGATACAAACACCAAAAATAAAGTATCAAAAAATAATTTATTATTATTATATTACCACATCCGCATTATAACTATTGCAAAAAACAACCCACATTTAACAAATGTAAGGGGTCAGTATTCAACAAACGTGCACTATTTTTCCCATAGTTCTACCCGCATTACATTGTCATAAATAACGTTGTCCCTAAAAGCTTACCGCGAAAAAACTATTGATACAAAAGTTCCCACTATAAACTATTAATTGAAACAGGAAGGGTGAACTATAATTACAAATGAATCTTAGTTAGCAAAATTGAATAATATTATTTAAAAAAGTAAATTAAAAAAAAAATTGTTTATGTTTTATAACTAAAGAAGGAAGTCTATATGAAATTATACGTGGAGAATGCTTGAGTCCTGTATTTATAACTCGTACATAGGAGAAGAACTGTCATCATATTACACTGCACTCCTACGAAGCTATCGTTATTATTCTTCGTTGGAAGGGAACAGCCCATTTTCAATTAAGTTAGTTCAGTTTTGATGGGCAGCATCGCAGTCCTTTGCTTGGTCTACCATGAAAAATTTGTTCGACTTTTTACTATGAAAAGGCTAGGACCAAGGAAAAGCGTCCCATTAACTTACATAGCCCTCGAACCACTCGAGTTTCAACAGCACGTCGCTAGAACTCCCATCCCGACAAGCAAACAAAGCGTACGCAATAATGCTCAATTCCGCGCAAAACATCCATATTTCAAAGCGATGCACTCCACCCTGTGTTCCTTTCTTCCGGACAATTTCTATTACCATATAGACGCTACTTTTCAATTCTTTTCCATTAAACTTGCTGCATCGCCGTGCGTACCGTCTCGGTCTCGCTTAGAAAACACATTTATAAAATGCTCTCGGCCGCTGCGGTCCCCCGAGTTCTCTTCTATTACGATTTTAAAGTATATTTTCAGTGGAATATTGCTACGGGTCATTGGAAATTCACCGGGAGATACGGGAATTTATAGCGGTATATTGGGACCAATTAACGCGGTGCAATTGTTTAACATTAATTTGTTTTTCTGGTAATTTATTTTTCGCGGAGAAATGTTACGGTCACTCGATCGAGCGTTGTTAAAATTTGTTCAGCGCATGAATAAACCGTAAATTAACAATCCTTTAATCATTTATAATTCGTTCATATTTGAATGAAATAGAACATCTATGTTCATCATGTGACTCTAATACGATATTTACAAATGAAATAAAATTTTCAGTAACAATTTTTTTTTATGTTGAAATATTATACCAATTATCATGTATACTTATAGATAAACATCAAAACAACTCAATTGTGGACAGAAAAAGACGGTCCAAACACAATTATCTGAAGAAAACCTAATCCTCACGCGTTTCACTCACAGCAGATGGATCACGGGTAAAGGATTAAAATTCACAATTTGTCACAATAACAATATTCATAACCAAAACATTCCCAACAATGCGAGGCCCGACTATAATGGATCAAACATGGCCCAACAAAGACATCCCGGTAGCCGCAGGACCGTGCACAACAAACTATAAATAACGGCCGTTTTAAACGACAATAGAAATCAGACCTATATGGAATTCAATTCAAAAGTGCCGAGAAAAAATCTATTTATCAAACACAAGATGGGTTCCGAGATAAGTCAGCGGAGTCTATTATTACCCCTTTCAATCCAATTCCGTGTAAGTTTCTATTTTGAACCCACCTTGTACGTCTTTATAAAACATCCGAACAACGGATGAAACAAACAAAGAGTTTATCGAGCAGGTCTTCTGTTTCGCCGCGATTGATTCCTGCAGTCGATAACCAACTTTTATATTGTTATGTTGTAAATGTTGTACTCTCACGATTGTACTGATTTCGAGTTAATTCTATCGACATTTGCAAGATGCATACATTCACTAAGGACATGGACTAAATACTCGTACAGTGCCCACTTCAAGTTTATCCATAACTTAACTGTTAATTCTAAATTGTGCGCAAATAACATAAAGAAATAGAATAAATTATAAAGAAAAAATATGTATTCCGTGAATAGCTACTTTTCGTCGTCATTATCAATTTTCGTAAATTTTACAAAAATAAAACTGTAATTAGCCTTACTTATAGTTAACTTTACTTAACGTGTTATAATTATCTGTAAGGCCGTTGGTTTTGTTGGTTTTTAAATGTCCGTATTAGCAGGTTCAACACAAATTACCCCAACCTCGTCTCCTCCTTCATATTATTACTATAAATGTACAGAAAAATATAGATCACAATACTATAAAAACCATAATTAAAACCTTGCATCTTTACCCATCAGCCCCGCGTACTCCGGATCACGTCGGCACATCTCGTTGCACGAATCTCACTCACGATCGGACCCCATGATCGAAACACATCCACTTACATTCGCTATTACCATAAAAGATTTACCGTATGACGACTCTTTTAGTCTCCGTGGAATATGAATTCGTTAGTACACGATATTGCATACATTGTCATAACATTTGTACTTATATGCCGGCCGCGGTGCTCGCTTTATATCGATCGATAAAAAATAATGCGTCACGGTGTACACTGTATCGTGAATAAACAATTACATCGATGGTGCATCAATAGAATATGTTTTGGTTAAACATTCAACATATGTGACGCATAGGAGGTTAAATACTGGCTTTAAATTTATCATCATCAATGAAAATGACATAGTACTGTACAAAGTATGGGAATGACACAAAGATCACTTCACTTCTATTTATTAAAACACTGGTTTCTGCCTGTGTCAACGCTCGTAATAAAAGGCATCCTATTTCTTAACCCAGCTAATAATCTTTAAACATAAATAATAAAAAAATACGAAATTTGATCAAAATCTGTTCAGTAGCACAGGATTTCGGGATACTTCAAAAAAACAAATTCAAATTTAAAACATTAGTATGAACTAGTCATAAAATTTCACGAATTTCTACACTTACAAAAAAAAAGATAATTAATTACTTCAATAAAAGACGTCTCAAACCCATACTCTCAAGATACGTCCGCGCACAGCGCTCTCTCCTACACCACAGCGATATACCTACACGTATCAGATCAAAAACAGATAATAATCGATTCCGCTAGCAAATGAGACGTTCGGTGATCAGTCAGGGGCACCGGATAATCGCGGACGACATAAGAAGGCTGGCGGGCACGCACCATTGCGGCCGTCCGTCCGATTAGACACGACGCGGTGACGCGGGTGCCGAACTGCCGGCCATGTATTACAAATCGAATACCACTTAAGAGTAAGTATTTTAACGGGTTTAAAACACGATTAATTCAATAATAGATAGCTCAGCGGACTTTAGCTGAGTTCCTGCGTAACAAACAGGAATATGTAACAAAATATTGTAATAGTAAATTGGTATGCTTTTATAAAATTGACATAAAAAGTCGTCATAAAAGTGAACAACGAAACTTCATATTGAAGATTTTTTTTAATTCGATCTAGTTATATTGAGGGTTTATCCATTAAAAATGTTATAAATGTCATATAGTCAAAATTCATGACGATCACACGGAACTAATCATGTTTAAAAAAAAGTATTTTTTTTAATACAAAAAAAAAGTATTTTTTTAAACATGATTAGTTCCGTGTGATCGAAACTAAATTGTTACATCGAAAGAGTTATTTATATTCTTAAAATCATAAAATCCTACATGATTAACGATAAAAACTATACCACTATCAATAAAAATTTCTATTCAAATCCCAAACTTTTCAATAAAAACCCCAATACAAAATGCTAAAAACTAAAAACCTCAATCAAGCACCCAATCGAAAGGCTATAACACCACGCGCATTTGTACCGGCCCCCCGTTGGTTACAAATAACCCTGGAACATAGAATATTTAATTTTTATTTTTTATTAAAGGACACTCACTATTCGTTAGATAATAGTGTCGTGTCACCCGCGCTGGCACCGCGGCCTGGCGGGGCGTCACCCTTAGCGTTAAACCATTGTATACAACACCCTTAAAAACTACAAAATAAATAATTGTGAAAGGAACGCGACTCGGCCTCTCGGAAATATTTATTTAAATAAGTCTCCATCAAGCGGACCGTAAAAACGCGCCAGTTGAAGGGCCGGCCGTTTTATTAATATTAAACGAATGGTTCAGTTGACACAAATTGGCGATAAGCAAAGCGGAGTTAAGTTTGGCATGCGTCGTTTCATTCATTTTTGCAAATCTGCCGGTTGCTTACGGTTTTCATTTATTTTAACGATTCGCTTGCCTTTCCCAGTGCTATAAAAACACATTATAAATAAAAATCGTCAGAGATGATAATATAACATACATTTTTGTCAAAGAAACATTATTGTCTATAAATCTGTTGACTTTATAGATTAAAATTTCAGTCATCAAATTTTTAGTTAAAATAGTAAATAAATATTCTTGGACATTTAACACAACGCTATCAGAGCCAATCGGGTTGTCGCACTTATATGTATGTTACATGTTTTTCCGTTCTTCTAAAATTCCAATATAGGTACAGAAAACTTTATCAACTATGAATATTGAGTGATGTACCTCTCCCATAGTAACTGTAAAAAATCTGTTTGTGAGAAACAATCGCAGGCTCAGGATGCAATATTATTATCGCGGTTTAAAACAATACGGCAAAGTGGCGGCGCTATTCCTTAGCTAAGTCGACCGGTTTGCGCGGTAATTGTCTGTACGTTTCACTTTTCAATCACAATAGTGAGCAACACCGGCTTGAAGTCTTTTCGAGTTCGATTTATCATACCTTCATAGATCATCAAAATTTACTCACTTCAATAATAAATATTCAGGGACATTTATCACTTCGCCATCTAGTCCCAAACTAAGCAAAGCTTGTACTAACTATGAAATCTAGATAACTGATAGACATACTTAAACATACTTTTTTTTATAAAGACATACATAATATAGATAAATTTACAACCAGATAGTGGAAAATTACAATGTTCATCACATCATAGTTTTCTACTCGTGGGGATCGAACCTCCCTCCGGCGCAAAAGACCATTGCCACAACTACTGCGCTAATCGGGTCGCCAACTTCAAGCTTAAATCGACGAATAAGTGTTTAGAAAACGCTATTTTCTCGTTGTTCTGTTGACAGCCATTTAGGCACCTTTGTTGGCATAATGTTCGTGATTATGCTAAAGAAATATATATCACCACGACTCTTTGAATCACCTTTCCAAACTACAACCTCCCAACATAACTGAGCAAAGATTCCCGATCTACTTCTAAGAATTTGCATTTACCCCCTCATAAACTTTCCCTGACTCTATATCGGTTTCGATCTCCACGACAATTTGTCGCACTGTGACACTTTCGAGCGATAGCCAATGAGTCAGAGGGAGGAATGTGGCCCGAACATTGGCTCTGCTTCATAAAAGGACTAGGACAATACGGTATGCCAATTAAAGCGTCAAGCGGACACGAATTCTGTGTAATTCGGAGTGGGACACTATCGGACAATTATTATTTGAGAGGTTAGAAGGGAATTTCACTTTGAACTACTCGTACTCGAAAATGTATGAAATATTAGGATCGAGTAAAATAATGACAACACATACAAAAGACATTTCTGCGCAAGTTTAATGCGATTATTATCATATTAATAAAATAATATTTTGTCTTACTTATTATATTAATTTCTATTTAAGTATTGCAGTCTTACGTGTAGACTTTCAAAATTGCACACGATAAGAATTTGGAAAAAAGTTCTATCAAACAAGATAAAGAATACCCGAATTATTTTTATATCAAACTATTTTATTTGGTGTGATCGTGGGCATATCTGAATTGAAACATCTCCCACGCGTTATGTTTTACCATACGCCATAAATAATGTTTCAAAAGGAGAGGCATTGTCAAACGCGAGGCTTTTCACCCCAGAGCGTGGCGCGGGCGATACGCTGCGGTGCCCTGCTGCGAACTTCGGATTTCTTCTTAAATTATCGCGAACAATCACATTACCATATCACTAACGCAATGCGGACGAAACCGTGCGCCTTAAACGGTCCGCCCAGGCCTTTGTTGTCCCAAATTTATGAATGCCGTAAATGCTTTCGTATCACACCGAGTCGTGGATTATTGGCGATACTGTGTTAACATTGTTTTACGACATTTAACATGGACAATAAATAAGTTAAAACAACGCATCGTTTTTGAAATGCAAAAACATTAACGCTTTATTTTCGTCCAAAATTATGGGCCACGCCGAATTTAACTGCTAAAATATTATTTAACGGCTATATTGTTGCAATTTATATTACTGGACATATGATTTCCGTGCGCTTCCGATGCGATAAAATCAATTTCACGGATGATAAAGAGTACAATGACGTCATGACAACGAATTAATCACGTCCATATCGCAGCAAGACATACGCACGATAAATATAAACACCAATTCACCTCACATAAAGATGCTCCTTAACCGGTTGAAAATCTATCCACTACAGCGGGCATTTAACTGCAATTCAAGCCAACATTAATAATGTAGGCAAGATCCCATCATGTTCGAGTAATATTCAAATCGGGCGCACAAAAGAATCCTATCGCAGCGCTCGGGTTACAAAGCGCAAGAAACACAATACGCGCCCTGCACTGGGAGCCTATGAACTCGCCTCGTTACTGATAATTGTGAAAAAACCTTTACAAGCCTCGCAACTGGCTTTGCTTTAATAAATATTGCACGTTAAGGAACAATGTTGGCAAATTTAACGTTTCATTTATTTGTTTTAAGTGACGACAATTAAACATAGCTTTAAGCTTTTTGATGAAATTCTATCATTGATTTCTATTCATATTATTGAGATATTAACAGGGTCTTAACGTAAACAATTATTGTTACCTTTGCAAAGCATAACAACTGTAATATATTTTCAACGCAAAAATAAAATCTGTCCATTTTACAATATTTCATAAATGCTACAAACGTCAAAAAAATCATAATCCTTCCATTTGTATCCATACAATCGCTAACAAAACGTGTACACGGACAAACATTAACTACTGCAGTAGGGATTGTGCGTGTACGAATTCCTTTTACGTGAGCGATACAGCCAATAAGGTAGCACCATGGAAATAACACCCATAGTTAGAAATAAAGCTTGATTGACAAGTGATCCGTGCCGTGGTAAATTTGGGGCCTCTTTCAATCGTACGCTTTCATCTTGCCTTTTATTGCCTTATTGTTGGTTCCATAATATTAACCCATGACGCGAAATATTTTTAATAGAGTAACATAAAGCATTTTGGTGCCCCTCATAATGGAAGGAGGCGTAGAGAATATTTATGAATTAATATATTATTGTATTCGCATTCCACGTTTTATTTTAACCATTGTGCAAAATTTATTTCATGCGATTTATTTTGATGACCCGACTGGCGCAATGGACATGGCAATGTTCTAAAACGTCGAAGGATGTGAGTTCGATCTCCACGAATAGAAAAGTATAATGTGATTGTAATTTTATACTGCCTGAGTTTATCAATCTGTGTATATTTAAACAAAAAAAATATGTTTAAGTATGTCTATCAGTTATCTAGATTCCATAGTAAAAGCTTTGCTTAGTTTGGAACTAGATGGCGTATTGTTAAATGACCCATAATATTTATTTTAATCTCATGCAAATTAATGAGACACTGTCGAGCTTATGTGGGAGCAGCAAAAACGTTTTGTGTTAAAAGACTACATTTAATGGTTTATTTGAAAATAATATATTTTTTAAATGGCGGATCTTTATACGTAAATTCATAGAGCTATATTTTTCTAACAATTTTATAAATGACCTTTTTCATTGAATCGATAGAAAAATGTGTTAATCTTTATAGTTAACTTTATGTAGATTTAAATTGACTACAACTGTTCGATAGTTTTTAGCAACGTTCCATACGTTATAAGTAAAACATGCCCACCTATAATATAAGTAGGATATATAATGCGAAAATTCCCGTGAATACGCTCATTAGACGTGTATAATGTAACATAATTGAATATAACGTAATTAGTTCGCCGAGCACTGTTCAATGTTCAGCTAGTACGCCGCAAGTAGACAATACAACGCTATCGGATGATGCGTTAATTACCATTTTATTAGACCCTTATCCGGGAGCATTAACCATCCTGCATATCACAACATAATAATCTTCATTATCCGATAAACATTTGAATTGAATGGCTTGTTACAATGATGTAATATTTCATGATACACCGCGATATCGTGTAATGAATGAGGACACATTTTGCAGCTTTCTTATATTGTAAAAATACGGGAGCCTAAATACGGACCACCATGTAAATTATTTCGCTCGCGAGCCTGAATTATCTCGGGGCCGTCACAATAAAACTCCGTCGCTGGTTTTATCAGAAGAAGGTACACGTTGCCATAATTCATTAGGCCAACGGTCTGTATGTTCGGGCGTAAAAATATTATATTAATCTGTGAAGTTACTGTACTGCATTGTCCCTTGTACACTCGATATTTATTGCGTCGGGTGAGGGAGTAGGCGCGCCGTTGTCTCCTGTCTTGGAATTTGTCGCATAGTTATAAATTATGCCTACAAATAATGTTCTCTATTAGCACAGCGGGCTTCAGGCGATTTATCATGGTAATGTCAGTTTAGGCAACGTTCGAATTGAGTAATTATTGTAATTAGAAGCGTGTTTTTCTCGAATTGGCCGTATCGAAACGGGTTTGATTTATAAGCGATAATTAATATGCGAAAATTGATAAACATGCAGAGCTTTTGGCAGTGTTCGTGTCAATTATGTTATCAACACTGCTTAAAATAAAAATAAATTGTTGATAATTAAGATTAGGGAGTTTTTATCTCAGGCGAGTAAATTTGATTTAGACATTGAAATAACACGATTGTATTAACGTTTTAAATGAAACAGGAAAGAGCGTACCCGACAAGCGAATTACGAAACAAATATCGAGCAATATAGCGAAGAATTTAATCAGTGTAGTGTACAGTATGCCGATGATGTCTGACACCAGCGCGAAACAAATTGGACTGGTGCGAGCACAACAAACCTCCTTACAATTGAAATTTTTAAGATGCCTGTTACGTTTTCCGTAGTGGGAGCACGTAACACTCAGCGGGGTTGTTTCCTTGCACGAAATTCGACACAATGCCGTTCGTCTCTTTATAATTGCGCCGCAAATGTTCCAATATTGCTTCCTACGTGACACAATTCCCGGTAAAACGTAATGGGGTACTGTGTTATTAACATCGCTCCGCAATCTTCATGTTTCCCGCAAACGACAGAATATCAATTTCTATGTCTATCAATAATAAGATAATATTATATTAACAGTTTTAAAATATAGTGTATTAATTAATTACAACAGTCGTAAAATATAAATTTTTGTTTGTTTGATTTTAAGTTTCAGAACAATTTATAGTTCCATATCGACCCTTTCGCTTACGTTACATGCCGTCTACATAAAAACAACATCCAAAAATTATTATAACCGAAAAACGCTCCAACAAAAGCATCACAAGTTTTAACAACAGAATGAACAGAAGAATTATATTTCATATCGCAATCATATGTATCTACGAGTTACTGCTTGCTTTGCTTGCGGCCCTGGATAAGACACGATAATTTCAGCCGACTCCACCCGATACGCAGAGAAATAGATTTTTATACAATACTTATCAACAGAAGCTAATGCAATGCCAATTAACTAAGTAAGAGAGAGATAGCGACCGTTTTTTGCTTTTATCGTATATATTTCACTATCTGTTAGTGATTAGTTCGTGGAACATCAAAGGATGTAATCAACTAATTTAATGACTAGCAGTTGTTCTTTATTGTTGAATTCGTTTTATGACAGTGAAGAAACAGAAGTTTGCAAACGTACATAATATGCATACAATTTTAAACAGTCATTGGTAAAGTATGCCATTGTCATCGAAGTACTAAGCAATATATATAATTTTAATATGTGCGCTAGCTTCTGTCCTTAGATCGAAATAAAACTATTGTACATATTAATCTAAGATTTTGTTAATGGATTAAGCGTAAATTTCATTTCTGAACCAATAAAATGTATTGTGTAAGTTGATAAGAAACAACCTTCCCGTTTATAATAGACTTCCTTTAAAATACTCACATAAGGACATTTTATTTGTTTTTGACTTTATTCGACTTAAAACGGAGACTCAATAAAACATAATTCAAACATCTCATAGAGAATTTCCAACGCAAATTATCTTCTAATCATTTCTAATGCTAGGTTACAATTGATACAAACAGTATTCACGTATCAGCGCTTAGCAACTATTTGTACCGGCTACACCACAAAAAAACAATTTGTTCCGACATATTGAATGTAAATCAAACGATAAATAGCTTTGTATGAATCACAATCAATCATCGACCATTACTCAGACAATACTTAGGCTCTTGGGAAAACTTATTACTATGTTTAACCACATTTAATTGCACACAATGAATAAGGAAAACGCAATGTTTGAAATATGGTAATGTAAATAAATTTAACTGTGATATCTAGAATAGTGCACGGCTATAAAAGGCGCAAATGCCATTGTCGAGATTAAGAAATTTTCTAAATCGAAATGTTATAAAACGTTCTGTTTATAGTTATGTTTCCTGGATACTCGAAATATAGTAAACAATTTACTCCTTCACTAAATTTTTATTGTAAATTCAAGTTTCCTTTAGCCCCAACAACATTGTAATATTCGCTGTGCATACTATTTGATTCTACTCTTAGATACTCACAATTAATTAGTAAGACTAAAATAATTATGATTTATTTTATTGAAAGAGATAAAAATAAAAAATAACACATACCGATGTATTTTTTAATGACTGACTTTATGTCAAAAAGGAACCCAGAACACCTCCTATCATTGAATATATTTAAGATCTCGCTTATTCGATACAAAATGTGCTACTATTTGCATATTCCAGCCCATTGTTAATATTCCTCATTGAGCACTATAAAACACGTGCGAAACGAATTGCGATTTGTCTTGCATTCTCTCTTTGTTTTATTTTACATTGACAATCTCGTCACGAGCTAAAATTGACTTGTAAGCAATAAAAAATAACAATTAGCAGATGTTGCTAAAGGGAAGCGACGCCACACGGACAGTATGCAACAATTTAAAGAATTTCTGTAACAGATTTCGTCTTAAGTTTGTTTGAAATTCTTTTACATGACAACAATTTAACTCTTAATACTTTCTTGTATTAAAAATTTGATTGCGACATTTTTACTAATAGCATGTAAATGTTTTACATTATTAAAATAACAAAAAGTGAAGCCGCAACGAGAAATAAAACGTGAATTAATAAGCATTGTTTACGCTTCTATGCTTTTGATGGGTTAGTTTCACATGCTCGCAACAATTTTGCATTAGTTAAATCATTATTTATACGGAAATACAAAGTACGATAAGCTTATACTAAGTTTTTAATTAATTCAAAAAATGCCTTTTTCTACGTAAAAATAAAGGCGTGATCACAAATGTACGCAATCTGTTTGCCATTATAAAGCATGGTGCAGATGTACCAGCGATTGTTTGTAAATAACCCGCGTAGAGTTCGCGAGAGTTTCTAATTATACGCTACAATACATGCCTCAACTGTCCACTCTTTATTTAGTAAATCATTTTCGTATGCCTCATAAGTTTCCCATTTCAATTTTTTAAGCGCATGATTGCGGTCAACTACTTAGAAAAAAAACTATCTATCGCTTTGTGTACACAAAAATAAAGGCGTGAACACAAGTGTGCGCAACTTAAAGCGTGGTGCAGATGTACCGGCGATTGTTTGTAAATACCCCGCGCTGGGCTCGCGACAGTTTCTAATTGTGCCGCGACAATGCGTAATCTAACCGCCCGCTTTTGAAGGCACGTAGAGACTGACGCAGCTACGAAAAATATGTAGAGCCGCTAATACATTTTACTTTTAGGGTTTTATTTATTTTGTTCTACATTCTGTTACTTTATAGCCCAATGCTGGATAGCTTACAGTCATCGTAATAAACTGACCTGGCATACGCAAAAATAATTTTTGGAAGCCATTCGGTACTTCGTAAATTAACGCGTTTAAGCAAACAAAAATTTTACCACTTAATTCTATTTGTAAATATTTATTCAATATTTTAATTATACATAGTGTAATAATGTGCACATATAATGTTTTTTGAATAATATAGTACACCGTACAACGTATTTAACTATATTTAAATCATTACTGAAATCAAAGGCGTATAAATACAGATCCTTTAAAATTTTGCGAGCCATTCTAGAGCACATATTTTATCACAATTTCAGACATATTATTGTGAGCAATTATCTTTATATACACACATATTTTATCTTTATTAATAGAGAGTGTGATCAAAAATGTTCATAGCGCTCCCGAAAACAATCAAATTAGTCTTACCGTCAACTTAAACATAAGAACACCAACTTCATAATTTCTTAATTTTATATTACGTTTCTAATATTTCCTCAAAAAATTATACAAAAAAAGTAACACAATTGCGACTCCACAGCACCCCTGTGCAGCAGTCCATAGGTTGCCAGGTGTCACGGCACAAATGCATCGTCGGCTTTCGCGGCAAATTGGCCGTGTTGCGATCCGCACTGCTAAGGGCTCGGCTCACGTGTTCAATCCCATCAGTTTGCGTGCCACGCAATCAACCCCATTAAATTTAATAAGCCGGCAATAAGGACGCACTTGAAATCATACCTTTTAATTTTATCACAACGTTATTTTTACTAGTCGAACGCATTTTACATACATTTCAAAGGGTATTTTTTTAGTTTAGAGGTTCAAAAAATATTATAAGAAATTGGCTTTTTAATGCTTATATTCAAATTATCGGTTATAGGGGCAATTACAACTCTTTTGTCTGATTCAGTTCAATAAAAGAGTTGCACTATTCAAATGAATATAAGCAACTATATTATACGTAATTATACGCTATTTAACTCTCTATAATACAATGTAACATAGATCACTGTACAGTCATCAAAATTTATTCCAAACCTTTTATCCGACGTTAATAAAACAAAAACGCATACATACCCTACACCTACATACACACAGCATAGCATTAACCAAATAGCCAATGCATTTTGACACACGATTACGCCGATCACGTACCACAAACACAAAATACGTGGCCGGTGTATTACCTTTTTGTCAATAGCGTACCTAATGAGAGATGTGCCAACGATGATTACCTGAAACAAAAACACATCATTATAATTTCATAATGTAGCCATAGCTGGGGAGATTGCTTAATACGTTTAACGGTGACCTATTTGTATTTATTGTAAAATGACATCCGCGTTGGATATAGGCAAAAATATAAATCTGAAATGTTTACCGTCGAAAACACTGCAAATTTTGTATTACTCTGTGTGACATTGTATAAACCAATTTGCAATATGCTCATTATTGTATAAAACATATATTTGTATGCTGCGAAACTATGAATATGGATCCCGTCTAGTTTAAGATTTTTTTGCAAATGTAAGAATAAATAAATATAATACGTTGTAAATATATGAAGTCTTCTTTACGGAGAAGTTAGAATGAAAATTACCCTAAAAGATGCAATCGTATAATTTAACATATTAGGTTTTGATCTTCAACCAACGACTTTTAAACTCTCTCTACAGAAAGCTCCGACATATAAAAGTATTATAGATGTTCCTGGCTGTGCTGATAATCATATATCAACCCGCATTTTGTATCATAAAAATTTGTGTTATTTATAGATACCAATAGTTTCTCGTTATAAATAACAAACGGTGACTCACCCAACAATTCACCTGTCCCACCCTTAGCCAGATAAGCAGTAGCGAACAATACTTCATACAAGCACGGGGGCGTCTCGACACATCGAGAAATGATCAACCACGTGGAAATGACGACTTAATGGATTATACGTGTCCACAGACATCCAGATAAGTGTCTCACTATCGACGGCCGAAGATTAGGCACCGAAATTACAAAAATTAATAACATAATGGAAATCAAGCGGGTCGTTTTATGCGTCGATGCGTCCGAGATAAGGGAACGCGACCATTTATATGACAGTTATTGCGTTTCATTCAGGTGTTAAATTATACATCGGTTGCCTGTCACGTCGGGCGTGAACCTATGTGGGCCTCGATTTGAATTCCGAAAAATTGTTATTTATTTACATTCTAATTATAAAACGGTATATTTTAAATCTATATACCTACTTCAGATTATCTTCAATATTAATGAGTGGATTTAAGAAATTATTTCAGCATTAGAAAGCTACACTATCCTTGAATGTAATAAGATATTTTATCTTGATAACAGTCGGTAATTCATCGGGGGCAGACATGCAAGGTGCACCTTGTATACTGTTATGAAAGATAAAATGCAGACTGCAATTTCTTTACTATTCTAAAACATAAATCAATCTACTCATGATTACACAAAATTATGAAATCTACAAAACGATGTGCAAACCGAGCACGGAACATCTTTCTTCAAAATCCTAAATTACATTTTTTGTAACGGCCCTAGTTACAGCAATTCACAACAACGCTCGAAATAATAAATTACAATTGAACTTTCGAGTGTTCCATGAATCATAGAGGCATCTGACCCACTTCGTCTCCGTCTATCGTGTATACCCACGCGCGTCGCCCTGACATATGCGTGACGACACACAGCATTGTAAATTGAAATCGGACATTGTTATAACGAGCCACAAATAGCAGGCCAGCACATTAAATAGCCCCACAATAACCGACGATTTACCGGCAATCTATTCCATTCTATTTCAGAACGCCTCCCCGAGCCTCCTCACGACAAAAAGTCGAAGGATCACCCGCTGATCCTTTGTGCTATCCAGTCGCGACCTGGAGAGGCGACCCGTGGGATACGTGATATATCGAGCCGGTGCTAACGCTATTCCCATTACAAAACCATTTGCAATGTTTACACAAAGGTAAGAAGGCTGCGGGGCCGTGGTGCGATTGCAAATTTTCCGCTTCTCGCGTGTCAAAGGAGATAATTTATAGCAATTGAGATATAGAGGGTGCCCCGAGACGGCGAACACCGGCATAAATACCGCCACGACGGACGCCAGCCGTACTATCACCTCGACACTATATAAAATTATGATCTAAACCATTTATTACGGGATGTTAAGCATATTGTGCCTTATAAGAGTATTGATGTTCGCAATAAACAAGGTTTTGATCTTACGTTTAGCAGAAGTGGTTATTTACGATAAAAATAAGTCATTTCAATTTGAAATGCAGTAACGTCGCCGATAAATTTACTTATTAATACTTAATGTCGATTTTTTAAATGGTACCTTTATGAATTATCGGACATGTAGTTTATATTCAACAGTATTATCCTAGATTTATAAACGGATAACTTGCTAATTTAACACGTTTAATGCCCATACAATTTATTAATAAACAACGAGGAAATAATATAATATAAACGAGCCTTCAATACAAAAACATTTCATAAACTGAAAATACACGAGCATAACAATTTAGCAGTTTCGACACGTTCTCCAATTTTTTGCACCTCGCACCGTGAATAGCCATCTATTATCAAAGACCAAGAACACAATAGACGCATAATATGCAAGTTCTGGCATTTCGCATCTTGAGTGTTATTAATGATTCGTTCGGAAATATGCTGTGGCTTTGTGGAGAACAAAACTATAATAACACCTTTTCACCGATGCGTATAAATCACAAAATGCACTCCGTCCTAAAAAAATTGAGCACATTTTTCTAAATGAAACGGTTTCAAAAATTATTACCTACAAAACACATAATGTTTGGATGTTTAATTTGATGATGGGTTTGGCGTAGACTCGTGTAGAATTATATCAAAATCGTTTAACGTAAATAGTGGCCGATTAGGATCGGAATTCCAAGAAAATGCAATTCAGTTTAAATTAAAAATTAAGGGTATTGGAAATTATATCGCATACTTAATTGCCGATATAGCGTGTAAAAGTATTTGCGTGCGAAGGAAGTTTGAATTAATAGGATGTGTGGAAGCTTGGGAACGAATTAAAATATTTATCATAAAGCCCCGAGAGCACAGACAAATATGCAACCGAATATATTAACTTGCTCTATAATTATAATGTGCAGGCTTGCAAAAAGCGGCAGACAATACGTCCATCCTGCGAGCGATATGTAACCTTCCTTATAGGGAAATGATACTGTCTACAACTTTATACCGTTATGCATTATTTTAATGCCTCGACTTTGACATTTACATTGATGTTCATAACAACTTTTTTATTAATTTAAAAAAAGAACAATAATATATCGCAAATAAACATTATAGAACAAATGCAAAGGATGTAAACGTTTATCATTATGACGAGTGAGGTTGTAATTTTCATTAACGGCAATGAGTAAACAAAATATCAGCAATCATGAAACGTTCACATCACAATTCTCTCCGCAAAGTGTTAACAAGCGGCAACCGCGGCAATGCGCGAGCGCACTACCTGGGCAGCTGGCTCGATCCCCCACCAAGCTCTAAGCGCTCCCCGTAACCATCCATCTATCTCGCTCCGACATACTCACTGAAAGCTTGTTCGAGCATTACAAAAAGCGGTTTCATCTCTCTGTGTTGCGTTCGCCGTATCAGTGTGTGCGTAGAGTATTTTTCTGACAAGCTTCGCGTCGAAAAGGTTAGGGCGTAACTTAAAGCTGCTTACGGGGCGTTTACGACGTTTCGATTCCGCGTTAAAGTTTACCTGTTGGAACGCGTGAACCAGCGCGGCCTTGTGCGCGAGCGCAACGCAGGTTTGAGTTTAAGTCAGTCCCACCCCAGTCCTCGGCACGGACGCACGCGTCACGTGTTTCACACAGCAGCATACTTACGATCTTGTCCAATTAGTGTTTGCGCGGAACAAGAGTGACTGGTTTCGGTTGAGAAGTAGTTCGGTTGCAAGTACAAACGATATGAACTTGTTGATAGAATTACATAATTATGTGCAGTTATAGTGTGACGGATAATAAATGAAAGTATGTTCGAGTTAAAGTGAAGTTTGTGATACCAAAACAATGTGTATAATGTGGTTCACGAGCGCTCTTTTGGCGCTGAGCGCTGTTGTACCAACATGGAGTGCTTCTTTATCGACAACGGGAGCTCGCTACCAAGCTCCTGACGAGTGTCGGTGGACCACTGATGAAGATGATGCTGGCGTAGCATTACAGTGCAGACTAAGGACTATCAATAGTGAATTGGAAAATACAAACTTTAGTGCTATTCAACCCCATCTCACAGTACGTTTGCGACTGGAATGTAGCGACGCACTTTTCTTCCAAAGCTCTCTGTCTCCCGGCAGTTTCCGACAGTTGGTTGAGTTGAGAGAACTAACGATCGAGTATTGTAAAATTGGAAATCTATCCGACGGCGCTTTTACGGGCCTTCGTGAACTTAGAAATTTAACAATACGAACGCATAATACAGACTGGTCTACCATGTCACTCGAAGTAACACCTACGGCGTTTTCGAGAGATGTGCAAAGTTTGGAACGATTGGATCTCAGTGAAAATAATATGTTGACGTTCCCCGATGGCGCATTATGTACTTTAAGAAATCTGGAATACTTAAATATGACTGGTAATAGAATGAGGGATGTCAGTCATTTTCAATTTTCTACGGCGCATCGTCACCCTACTGAGAAATGTGGTGATAATTTAATAGTACTTGATTTATCAAGAAACTTAATTGATACTATTCCTCCAGGGCTCTTATCGGGCTTAAAAAGACTGCAAAAATTATACATTCAAGGAAATGGATTAACATCCGTGGCAGATAGAGCTTTAGAAGGACTCATTTCTCTAACAACAGTAAGATTTTCTGACAATCAGCTGACTAGCTTACCACCGGAATTATTTAGCGATACAAAAGAATTAAAAGAAATTTATCTCAACAACAATACAATAACTGTTCTCGCTCCGGGATTATTCAGCGATTTATTCCAGCTTCTTGTCTTGGATTTATCTCACAATGAATTAACCTCTGATTGGATAAATACATCTACTTTTTCCGGATTAAAGAGATTAGTTTTTTTAGACTTCTCACACAATAGAGTGTCGAAAATGGAAATAGCTTTATTCCGAGATTTACATAACTTACAAATATTAAAGATGCAAGATAACTTTATTGAACATATTCCAGAGAATGTATTCAGTTCGCTTGGCAATTTACATACGTTAATATTATCAAACAACCGATTAACAAACATTGAAAGTTATTCATTCACCGGACTGTCCGCATTATCCGTCTTGTCGATAGACAGTAATCGAATAACAAAAATACACCCGCATGCCTTACGCAACTGCACGTCTCTACAAGATTTGCATATAAATGGAAATAGACTAGATGAAGTTCCCATCGCTTTGAAAGAAATCCCACAACTTAAAACTTTGGACTTGGGAGAGAATTTAATAGTGAGCATTGAAAATGCATCGTTTATGACTATGCAACAGATGTACGGTTTGCGTTTGACCGAAAATAACATTGGAAATATCAGCAAGGGAGTGTTTGACAAAATGACTTCGCTGAAGATTCTCAACTTATCCAGGAATAAAATCCACAAAATTGAAGCTGGCGCGTTCGACGGAAACGTGAATCTACAGGCAATAAGACTGGATGGGAATTACTTGACCGACATCGGCGGTCTTTTCGCAAAGTTACCTAATTTGGTATGGTTGAACATTTCCGATAATCGCCTAGAATGGTTCGACTACGCTATGATTCCGACTGGATTGCAGTGGTTGGATATTCACGCTAACAGGATAGCTGAACTTGGAAATTACTTCGAGATTGAATCGCAACTGTCGCTGAGCACTTTTGACGCTAGTTCTAACAGGCTAACGGAAATAACAGGAAGTGCGATACCAAACTCCGTCGAAATGCTATATTTGAATGACAATTTGATATCCAAAGTTCAATCGTACACTTTCTTCAAAAAACCTAATTTGACGAGAGTCGATTTATACGGCAATAAAATAACAAGTTTAGACCCGAATTCCTTAAGAATATCCGCAGTGCCTCAAGATAAATCAGTGCCCGAGTTCTTCATAGGCGGAAATCCATTAGAATGTGATTGTACGATGGAATGGCTACAAAAAATAAACACTGGGAACAGAGCGCGAACACAACCCAAACTAATGGACTTGGACAGCATTTATTGTAAATTGTTGTACAACCGCGGTAATTCATACGTGCCGCTAGTGGAAGCCGCGTCTCATCAGTTTTTATGCAAATATGAGTTCCATTGTTTTGCTCTGTGTCACTGTTGTGATTTCGATGCCTGTGATTGTGAAATGACCTGCCCCAATAACTGCACTTGTTATCATGACCAATCGTGGTCCGCGAACGTAGTGGAATGTTCAAGCGCGGGATATGTGAACACTTTGCCCGACCGAATACCGATGGAGGCCACACAACTGTATCTCGACGGTAATGACATAAAAATGCTTCCAAGCCATGCGTTTATCGGTAGAAAAAGGCTAAAGATTTTATATTTGAACTCGTCTAACATTGAAACCATTCATAATCGCACGTTCAATGGATTGAAAGAACTGGAAGTATTGCATCTCGATTATAACAGTTTATCGACTATTGAAGGCCAGGAATTCGATGGATTAGATAACTTGCGTGAATTGTACATAAACAATAACAAGATAAAGAGCATTGGAAAGGAGATGTTTAATCACATGGCTCGGCTAAAAGTTTTACATCTTCATCATAATAGACTGATAACTTTAACAGTGTGGCAGATAAATCCTTCTATCACTTCTCTAACACTTTCATACAATCCGTGGTCCTGTGACTGTGAATATACAGAAATGTTTCGTGAGTGGACAAAGCGAGTCTCATCTATAACAGACTTATCAAGTATAAGATGCATATACTCGCGTAATGATACCAATGTGACAGTGTACAATGACAATATGTTCAGTGAACCAAACTCGGGATTCAATATAATCGAAGAAAACGGCACAATCTGTACCGGCCTTCCAAGTATAAATAATAGCATTAACGGAAACTTAACCGCTACAAAGACTATTATCACAAACGAAGATGTTCAAGATTACATTCCGTTATTAGTGTCGACGCTTGGAGCATTTTTACTTGTTATATTCGTCGTCATGATAGTGTTCATATTCAGACAAGAGATGAGGGTGTGGTTTCACTCCAAATTTGGAATGAGATTATTCTACAAAGCGAGCGAGGTAGACCGTGACGACAAAGAAAAGTTATACGATGCGTTCGTGAGCTATAGTTCTAAAGACGAGGCTTGGGTCACAGAGAAGCTTGCGCCTGTGTTAGAGCGCGGCGACCCCGCCTACAAACTGTATCTGCATTACCGCGACTTCCCCGTCGGCGGTTATGTAGCCGACAACATAATACAGGCCGTCGAATCGTCGCGTCGCACTATTATGATACTGAGTGAGAATTTCATAAAGTCTGAATGGAGTCGGTTCGAGTTTAAATCCGCTCACCATCAAGCGCTGAGAGATAGAAGACGGAGATTGATAGTGATATTATTAGGTGAAGTGCCACAGAAGGATCTCGATCCTGATATAAGACTGTATTTGAAGACGAATACGCACATCCAGTGGGGTGATAAGTTGTTTTGGGAGAAGTTGAGGTTCGCGTTGCCCGATGCGAATAATAAGCAACGGTGTCGTGGCATGCCGAGCCCTGGAGCGAGTGCGATGGCGATGCACCGACACCACCATCCCAGGAGCCACCTCGGCGCGCTGCCGCCGCCGCCCGTTCACGGGGCGCACCCTGTGCTGCCCCCGCACCCGGCGCACGCGGCACATCAGCTGCCCGCGCGGTCATCACCGAGAAACCTTTCCGTCCATGTGTAGTGAATGAACCAAGTGAAGTGACGGTACAGTTCCAATAGTGGCAGTGTAAATTGTGATGGCTAGTCCGTTAGCGTACGTATTGTAAATATTAACCATCATTTTAGATGTAAGATTTTAGATTGTACATAAATTCATCTTATTTCGCTCAAAACATGAACTGTTTAGAAATCATGATATTATGAAAATCTAATTGTGAATGAACAGTGTTAAGTATATATTTAAATAATAAGGCCTTTACAGGCTGTGCTTGTTCGGCAAAACTTGCCAATTACTATTAGAATGACTTAATATGGCATTGTTGCCAAAATCTGTGATAAATTTAGTTGTAGTTAGATAGAATCGATTAATTATCCCATCAATGTATATTTTGTAATTAAATTGTCTAAAAAATATTTATTGTAAAAGTCAAATTTTGATCAAAAAGTGATAAATTGAAATAAACCATAAATTTATTTATAATATAGTAGTTTTCTTTATTTTCACATACTCATTAACATACATCTTATAAATCGAGACCACTGAATACAGTACAAAGTTTTGATGTATTATTTGTACACAATATTAATTATGATACATAATAGAAATTCTATATATAATGAAACATAGTTATTCCTATCACATACTAGGGCTTAACATTAACATAAATTTAATTTATCAGTTAATGACTAATACAGTAAATAATAATTACATCACATAATAATAAACTAATTAATTTAACTGTAATTAAGTCCATAACCTATTAACTTCATAATTACAATAACTAATTCAGGATAGTAAGATAATTAACTACTATTGATACCAAAAACGCACAAACTAAAACATTTTTACTAAAGTATTCCATTTATGAATCATCTCATAACATTATATAATTCTCAACAAATTCACACTAACAAGATAATTACACAGTGGAAGCTCATGTTTATTCATCTCAGTGCCGATAAAGACGAAATTATCCGGTGCACATTGTACGGGCGCATTTTGTATTCCGATTAAAAATAATAGCAAGAAAATCCAGTAGAGTTATTTAAATGACCGCGGCCGCTAG
Organism: Phoebis sennae; assembly: GCA_001586405.1. Lineage (NCBI taxonomy): Eukaryota > Metazoa > Arthropoda > Insecta > Lepidoptera > Pieridae > Phoebis > Phoebis sennae. The sequence continues at coordinate 213,761 of LQNK01001100.1, read as the reverse complement.
GATATTGCATATCAGGTTTTTTGCTTGTGTCAGCGGAGATGCGGACGGGCGGTAGCGATGGCGAAGCAATCATTCAAATTTAAACATGTTCGCATTTAACTAAACTTCTGTGAAAGCATTCTTGAATACGCTGATTTAGTTAACGACTCTATAAGTAAAGCCTGACTATTTTATCCGACTTGAGTAAAAAAATGAGTTTTAATATTGGGCACGATTAAAGCATTTACACGTTTTATTTCAACTATATAACATATGTAATATCTCATTTAAGTAAAAACATAATGCAAATATTTACATCCATTTAACACTTTCACAAATAAGCGCAATGTTACACTGACATATTTATCTCTTCACACCATACTTTAATATATTATTGGAATCTGTTTAAACCTTTTCCATATTTACAGTTCATATTACACCAATGCCATTAATATACATTACAGTATAATAAGCAACAACATACATATTAATTTCTAAAACTAATTAACTCTGCTTATATTTTTTCTACTCCTAATATAATTATTCTCTTATTTTAAATGGCCTGGAATGATCCATTCTGTTTACTTAATTTCTCTTCTATTAGCAGATGAGTCGTACATTTAATGTGTTATTTGTAATCTGCTGTTATAAGGTGCTAAAATGCGTTTATAAGAAGAGTTACAATATGATCTCAGCATTAAATTCATACGCCACAATCGCTACCGCCTATCCACCGCTGTATTCATACATTGTACACAACCTAAGAATCGAGCGGCCGACGACCGCGGGCTTTCAATCTGCGGTAATAAGCCTTCGCCCGCAGCCCTAAGTAGGTGTGAAACAAGTGAACTGAACAAAAGGATAGGCAATGCTTTTGATGCTACATTTATACGGAATACCGAAGAAATGATAGTTTGACTTTGACGTATTAGGAGCATTACTTACTGGTGAAGTTATATTTTGAACTAGGATTCAAAACGTAAACCGTCTTGCTGATTCTAATAGGTTTTAAAAAAGACGTTTTTGAGACTTATTGGAATAATACATCATCTCTTTTTCATAGCGGATACCTTTAATAAATATGTGCCTTTAATTTACACTAATAATGAAAAGGCTCAAAAACTACTAGATCGATTTTAATAATTTTTTCTCCATTCGAAAGCTACAGTATCCACGAGTAACATAGGACAACTACTACCTTAAATACACTGAAACAAGCCTTAAGTAGGTCTGAAACATATGCACTGAACTAAAGGATAGGCACCGCTTTTGAACCTTATTCGGCCTCTCTGAGAAATAATGGCTTGACTGTGATGTATTAGGAGCAGAACTTAACAAATAATTCATAATTTAACTTAAAACTTTTTAGAAATAGTTTTAGAATTGTTTCAGATCTTGAACTTAGGAATGAATCACACAATATGTATTTTCTATGAAAAGTAAAATAAACACAATAATAAACTCCCGCCCGCGCACAGTACTAAGTAGGTGTGATAGAAATGAACTAATCTTTAGTCTAGGCATGCTTATAATGTTACATTTATTCAGTTTAACATTTTAAAAAGATATTACAGTTTTTCACATATTATCATTACTTACAGATAATGTGAACTTAATACATACAGTTACGATAAAATCATCAGTTTTTTAAATGGTGTTTAAAAATGTTAAGACATTTTAAATTTGTTTTCATATGAGACTTAATCACTTCGATTTACTTTTTTTCTGACGACCACGTGCATTTTAAACGCAGTAGTAAGCCTTCACTCGCAAAAAATTATAGCAAAAAGATAGGCTTTTTTGCTACGTACTCATACATTCTTACTGGATGTTGGCTTAAACAGTTTTAATATTCATAGTCAGACCAATTTCATATTTTGATACTTATTGGAAGTAGAAGAATTTTGTACTAAAACATACATACTTACTTTGAAAGTCTTTGCAATAGAGCATAAGATAGATCTCATCACAAATCACGTAATATGTTTACGTAAATTAATATCAGTAACTTTGTTTACGAGATAATACATATTTAACCTGATAACTATAAAATACTGGCTGCCCGCCCCAAAACTCCTATTGTTACATTTTTTTCTTTTAATAATAAATAATAAATATTCAGGGATATTTAATACTATGCCATCTAGTCTCAAACTAAGCACAACTTATTATATATTTTTTTCCATTAGTTACTAAAATTCATCTAATATACACCTATCATTTATCTACAATGTTATCATTATATATATGGGGTCCACGATATGATGATCATTGTATGGTAGTTAGTATTATAGTCCTCGCCTAGTCCCACCGATCGGTACACATCAGAAGTGTGTTAAGGTGTTCACATAACCCATTACCGGCGTGCCTCCGGGGAGGGTTAACGATCGCACAACGCACGCTGCGGTCAGCGAGACCAAGTGCAGTTGAACTCGTCCGATGTACACTTACTGTTGATCTGTATTGCGATATATCTGTCATTACATACACATAATATACTTATTCCTCGACATTCCAGGACATTTAACACAACATCATCTAATTCCAAACTAAGAAAAGCTTGTACTATGGAAACTAGATAACTGATAGACTTACATAAACATACTTTTTTTGTAAATACATACATACTTTAGATAAATTAACATTCAGACAGTAGAAAATTACAATGTTCATCACACCATAATTCTCTACTCGTGGCGATCGAACCCTCAGGCGCAAAACACCATTGCTGTATCCACTGCGCCACTTAGGTCGTCAAAGGATGTCACTTTTATTCAAGAACGCGACCGCTTGTCATGATTTTATCCTCTTTTTAAATAAATTTATTAGCGTGTTAAAACAACACTAATAAATTAATACAATTGATTTTGATGTATCCAATTGTTATTGCTTTAAAATTTAACGATAGTAATTGACTAGATAGAAAACTAAGATTCCACTAAAACCCTTTTACGGAGGCGTACCTGAACAATAGGAAGGTATAACTTTATTGGTTGCATTTAACGATCTTTTTATTCTTCTAAGAAACTTAAGTAAGACGAAATGATTCCAACAGAAATATTTAAAAATTATTTTGTTTGTAATAAAATTTTATGAATATTTTCTATGCTATATTGAAGGTATGAATGTATTGAAAATATTTAATATTAATATTATAAACATTCTCACCATCTCGTTACCAATTTCATACCGAGAAAAATTTTAAAACCAAATGCTTCCATTCAGCATCTACCATCATACTTCAAATTTGATTGCGCAGAAACAAAAACTAGATAACTACTTTATCGGTACCTCGTAGTTATTGAAAAATGTACATAAAAAGAGAGCTTTGTCCGTGTAAATGTATTTGCGGCTGCATTACTGTTATTTGTTCACCTGTTATTGTTTTACAATATACAGAAAACCGCATTTGAAAACACTGAAATGGCTTGCAAGGCGTTCGGTGTAATGGTTAGAGTATTATTGCAAAAAACTAATTTTCTCTTACAATCACTGTAGCTCGGTGAGGTTTATTATCGCAGTTAATTATTATAAAGAAATTGTTTACTATTGTTTTAATCAACGGCTGACTAGAAATACTACAGACTATATACAGTGCCTATTCCAGGAACTTTTTGAGTCTGATTAATAATCTCACTCTATTCAAACTCATTAGGACTATATACAGTCTTTGCATGTCTAATATTTAAAAAAAAGGCTCTTTAATCTATTAGATACAATCGACTTGCCGAACCGGGGGTAAATTAGAAAATGGCTATTCATGAGTAGTTTGAAAAAGTTTACAGGAATATTTTTTTCTGTTATATTCTATTCAAAGAGAGAAAGATTTAAATTCAAATTAAATTTATTTACATGGATGCTTTAAATTATTTGTTTCAAAATAACTGTCTTATCTAACAAATAGTGTGTTTAAATTAAGCAAACAAACGCGTACGCATTAGTAATTCAAAAAATATTTTGTACAATGAAAGCAAATATACAAATCTGAATAATAAAATAGCTGAAAGTCATTCAAAATCAATTTTTCCCATCAATTGTTATCACAAATTGCATTCGTTATGTTTACATGCGTTACGGAAAAAAACTGACTATTACACGATGTATTTATAACGTTCAAGCGAGTTTTAAAACCTCTTTCTCTCTGTCGACATGATAATTAATATCACACACCATGTTCGAATTAGAATAAAATTAACGAGTTATGTAAATAACCTCTATAGCCTACATATTGGACTACAGCCTTACCATTTGCCTGTCAACGATCATAAATATCCAAGTAGGAAACACGAAAATGAAAAAAGGCTATGTCGTGTACGACATTAATCAGGCCTCTGAGAAGGCGTAGAGAATGTTTTACGATTGCAACATCGTTGAAACGGTCAAAATGTTTCTATATTATACCAATAACTACTTACATATGAAGAGATGGCTCGAAGATGGTATGTGTGCGTAACAGTATGGAAAAGTGTCATTTGTGTTCAAAATACTGGTAATTACATTCATAAACTATTCAAGGCGTCGTAATTGCAATCAAATTATGTATTTATGTTGAATGTGAATTACATACACTTCGTTTCCTAATAGATAAATAGAACTAAAATATATAACTGTAATCTATAAAAATCTATGTGAGAAAATAAATTATTTTGATTTGATTTGATTTGTTTCATTTTGAACCTTACCTTTATCTTCAAGTATTGAAGTTCATAAACTATAAATTTTTGTATGATACAATTATAAGACCTCGTAATATTAAAGCAAAGATTATCGATTCTCAATTCAGCTTTACCGTAATATAACCAACCATTTCTACCATTCAAAGAGTGAAGTTCTTTTGACGCATGGTCGTGCGGCTACCAAATTTACGTCACTAGAAACCTCAATATCATATAACCCTATGCAGCTAGTTTTTACGAGTACAGGTTTGGTTATCGATGGAGAGCTCTCGAGATATCATAATCACCGGTCTGCGGTTTATCGATATGTATGATCGCCCAATAAATTTGTCTTATTTTAATAGCCCGGAGCAGTTAATGTTCTACCGTTGATATTTTACGCGTTTTTAGTGAAATTTGCCTTGAAGTCGCATAACATTTATCTAATAATATCATGATCAAATTTCATTTTGTGGAATGGCTAAAGATTTTCTTTATTTTTTGTTAAATGGATGCTTTTTTAGTTAGTTAGTAAAGGACTAGTAGTTTCTGAAATTCAGAAACGACCTTTTCAACTTTATATTTTTAGAATAAAATTAAGAGCAAACTATAGAAAATTGTCTCGAGGAATAAATAAACATAAAATGACAATATACAAGCGTCTAGTCTTCATGTGCGTATCAAGTAGGAGCAACCAAGAAAAAGAATGAGCTGTATTTTTACAAAATAGAATTTATGTTATACTAGACGTAGCTTTGGACGCGAGAAATTCAATGCTTATAAATTATTAAAAAGTATCTTATCACCTTATCCATTTAATATCTGCATACGAAATTTCATCAAAATCCATTCGATAATAGCGACGCATCTAAATTTTCCTATTTTTTATAATTTATATCATTTACCTATGGCATGTATATTTATGTGAATATGTGATGTGTGCGATGGTTAGCAAGGACGATTCAAATGCTTCCCAAGAAGGCATACTAAACCATAATAATGTATGTGTAAAGTACTTTGGAAGCAATAAGTCTCATTTTAATAACCCGACGCGGTTAATGTGTAAGGATAGTTTACGCGCTTTTGGAGATTTTGCGTTGAAGCTATTCTCCAGTAAGAAAATTATTTTAGAAATAGGAAATAGGTAATTACCTATGTCAATAAAATGTGGCGAATAAACTGTTTCTGAAGCACGTATAGGATTTAGGAGTATATATTAATATATTATCACGTATTTGATTTTAATAAAAACAAATACGTGCAATTGATATTTTTCTTTCACAAGCAAATATCACGATATTTCAGCAAACAGCAAACATAACTAGCTCAATGTAAGGCCTAATTACGTAACATTTTAAAAATAATAGTATAATTTACAATATGACTCGTATTACATACTATTTCTATATGTATCTCATTATCAATAACAAGATAGACAACTCAAACCATAATCAGCCTAAAATTAATATCTCAAACATACGTTTACCAACAAAAAACTCCCACAATACACGAGACATCAACGAGCGTCGTGTACGAATATAACGCTTACAATATTTATAGTGCCCGCCGTCTAATCCGACACCCATCGAATGGTATCAAGTTGTCTTCGAGCAGAAACATAAATTATTCAAATAAAGTAGCCATTGGGTAACATTTCCATATCATGTTTATCGGGAATTACTTATATGTACACGTTTAGAAGAATTCCTCGGCTCTAATGCAGTGGTCGGGTCGACGCCGTCTTAATTAGAATAAATCGCGATTTCTTTAGGAACTGTAAAGGCTTATGTTTTAATCTTTCTTTTAATTCTAAAACAGCTATTGATGGTAGATAAAAAACGATAGGAGTAAAACGGGTCTGGAAAGGAATATGTAGGGAAAAAGTACTTTTACATGTGTAAGAAAATTTAAGGCCAGCCTCACACATGCTGAATGTCTGTCTGAATTTAGAATCTGATTTCAGAATCTTAAATTCCGGCACCTCGCCTCACACATATCTCAAAAAATTCATCGGTACGATCCTTACAGGTCGATCTGAGAAACTTAGAATCTGAAAAAAACAGGACGTGTGTGGAGCAAGCCGATATTGTATACTGGCCTTTCTAAATTAAGAATCTTAATTCAGATTATGGAAATTCAGCATGTGTGTGGCCGGCCTAATAGAAGAAGATATCAAATTCATACAGAATTTGAAAATTTCAATGAAATACATGTTCTATAATTATTATTAACATAGTTAAATGACCGAATTCTTTTTTCCTAGGAATCAAGTCTAGACTGTAGTCATTTGACTGTAAAATCTATGGTAATGTATACGGTAACATGTACACCGTTAATTTAAATGAGCGAATACACTTGCCACTTGTCAATAGAATGCGATAAATCTTTGTGAAAAAAAGTTGTTACAATGGTGACACCAGTATTTATATTTACTTCAATAATTTTGGCTGTTTTTAAAAAAATATTTATGTTGATAAATTACTTAATTATTCAAAACAATGACTCATCTTTACTTTGAATAAATTTTATTTTGAACAATTTTAGAAACCTTAAGTTTATTCACAAAATCCCTACTAATATTATAAACACAAAAGTCAAAGTCAAAGTCTTTGAAACCCGAGAAAGGACATAGGATAACTTTTATCCCGGAAATCCCACGGGATCTGGGAAAACAAATATACACGGGTGGAACCACGGGACACAACTAGTTAATTATAAAAACAATAGGAAAAACAATTTCTATCTGAATACACCTCACAAATAATAACAGTTTAAACAAAAGCGAAACAATTTGACGAAGATTATACGCCTCTATGAACAGCAACATAATTAACTTAACTAGGACGATATTAATTTGATTTGCCTCTTATTTCATTATTATTACCGGCCATTATTATAATAGGCCTATTTGTTGTTAAATAAATTATAAGATTAAAAAATTCAAACCAATTATGAGATACCACTATAGAAACAAATATAGCTTATTATTAAGGGGACTTAAATATACACTTATCATTTTTATTGCCACGACTTTGAATAGTACAATGAGATCTTATTAAATATTTATTCAAATTTAACCCATTTAATCATCGATATGCATTTAATACTGATTATTTTCGCTCTAGTTCTCAAAACCTTAAGTTTTAAAGTGTGGTTAGATCTTTAATAATAAATAATTAATTAAATATATTATCGCTGTTTTAAATACAAAAAAAGTTCACGTAAATTCAGTGATTCAATGGATGCATTTTGTTTGAGTAAAAGGATCATCAAAAAAATAAAAAAAATATGTTCAATCATAACATAATACAATATTCTATATTTAAAGCCAATAATTCTAATTATTGAATTAAAGACTTTTTTACACTATTTCAACTATTTATTTAAAACTTTATTTAATTACAACCGGTTTCGAGAATTCATCATCAGGTGGTAAACTACCTACTAAAAAGTCTTTAATTCAATACTTAAAATGCATTTCCACCAAGAAGTCACAATACAATCTATCAATTATAATAATTCTAATCCCAGGTTTCACACACAATGGTTTTGAATTGGCTTATAATTCAGTTTCAATTTAAAAACATCTATCAAACTAGCTGGCCTAACGTAATCCACACGCACTTCAACAAAATAAACAACACGATAATTATTTACCGACATGAAATACTGTAGTGCTTTTAACGCGTCAATGTTATAATGAGGCGTGATGGCACTTAAAAATAAATGGTCGTGTCGATCGCTTAATTACTTATCAAAACACTTCAATACCCAGAATAACAGATCATGGTCATAACGAGCACAATCATAGCGGGGACTTGGCGAATCGAATTGTATTTACTCGTACATTTGTACTCATAGAGCTTTCAAAATTCGATAGAACATGCAGAGTTTGTCGCTCATAGTAAATGTGAACCTTATGTAAAACTAAAGAAACTTTGATTAATTATTATTAATGGCATTCTGTGTAGTTACACAGAATGCCAGGAAGTACCTACATTTTTATATGGCCTTCTATTAAAGTAACATTGTAAGACTAGAGTAGTAAATGCGAATCGAATTGTATTTACTCGTACATTTGTACTCATAGCTTTCAAAATGCCGAGTTTGTCGCTCATAGTAAATGACGAACTTATATAAAAATAAAGAAACATTCTTTATTAATAGCATTCTGTGTAACGAACTGGAAGTACATTTTTATATGGCCTTCTATTAAATTAACATCCTAAGACTTGAGTAATAAATGCGAATCGAATTGTATTTACTCGTACATTTGTACTCATAGAGCTTTCAAAATTCGATAGAACATGCCGAGTTTGTCGCTCATAGTAAATGTGAACCTTATGTAAAACTAAAGAAACTTTGATTATTATTAATGGCATTCTGTGTAGTTACACAGAATGCCAGGAAGTACCTACATTTTTATATGGCCTTCTATTAAAGTAACATTGTAAGACTAGAGTAGTAAATGCGAATCAAATTGTATTTACTCGTACATTTGTACTCATGTCGTCAACCTATCTTCATCCACTGCTGGACGTAGGTCTCTCCCAGAGCACGCCATTTTTCACGTTCCTGCGCAGATCGCATCCAGCTACCTCCTGCCACTCTTCTTAAATCGTCTTCCCACCTGGCCGCAGGGCGTCCTACGCTACGTTTGCCTTGACGTGGCCTCCACTCGAGAACATGTTGACTCCACCGGCCGTCTTTCCTTCTGCAGACATGCCCAGCCCATTGCCACTTCAACGAACTAACTTTACGAGCTATGTCGGTTACTTTAGTTCTCTGACGGATAACGTCGTTTCGGATCCTATCCATCAGAGATACTCCAAGCATAGCTCGTTCCATAGCCCGTTGAGCGACTCTGAGCTTGTGAACGAGTCCACATGTCAAGGTCCACGTCTCGGCACCGTATGTCATCACGGGTAGGACACACTGGTTGAATGCCTTTGTTTTTAGGCGCTGTGGTATAGAAGATCTGAAGATGTGGCTCAACTTCTAAAAGCTGCCCAGCCCAAACAGATTCTTCTGTCAGCTTCCACGTCGAAGCTATGCTTGCCTAGTCTAATATTCTGACTCATACAGCTTTCAAAATACGATAGAATATGCCGAGTTTGTCGCTCATAGTAAATGACGAACTAATATATAACTAAAGAAACATTATGGGACTTTATTAATTTTTTTATGGCAGAGCAGGCAAAGGAGCAAGTGGGTCACCTGATGTTAAGTGATCACCGCCGCCCATGAACACCTGAAACACCGGGGGTATCACAGGTGCTTTGCCGGCCTTTGATGGACAAATACGCTCTTCTCTTGAAGGCCCCAATGTCGAATTTGTTCGGAAATACCGCAGATGGAAGGTCGTTCCACAGCTTCACCGTTCGAGGCAAAAAGTTGCGGGTGAAACGCACGGTCGTAGATCGCCAACCATCCAGATGGTGTGGATGGAAGGCGAGATTACGGCGAGACGTGCGGTGGTGGAACTG
>LQNK01001100.1:183633-203315 GCA_001586405.1 Phoebis sennae | reverse complement strand
AAGAAATACATTTTAGACCGCCCTAAATACTTTCCCAAATAGACGGTCGCTAGTTGCGCCCGATTCTATAATAGTTAGAAGTATTTAACAAGAGATAAAATCTTAACAAAAGCGATTTGGCTGGCCGTCTTGTTTTGGTATGTATACACACATCTAGCGAACACGTGTCCAGTGTATTTTGAGCTATAATGACCGCACCAGGTTCCTAGCAAACCAGCTTGATCTCAAGGTAAGGCCAGTGAAGATGGGGTCAATCTGAAGTGGTAATACGATAAATATATTGACCCCGGGTGTGAGCCTACGAACGAGCGCTACGTCGGAACCTCGTCTATGATATGTAAATGATAATTGGTTTTCGAACAGAAAATTGTCTGTTTATATTTTTGAAAATAGTATTTTGACCGTGGATATTCTTATATTTAAGAATTTTAACAAGCTAAACTAGAAAGGGATTAAAAAATATGATTTGTGTGATTAAAAAAATGTTATACATTTGTTATTAATAAGTTGATTATATAAATTTCTTACTTACAACCCAGTGGCAATACGTGACAAGGACTACAAAACTATGTTTGATACTTACTAAAATATTATGCATAAAGTATGAATTCAACAATATAATGAAAATAAACGTCATGTTCCTCTGCGTACCAACAAACGAACTTCGTCTCACACTTTTTCTAGAACATTTCTAAAAGACTTGGGCACACAGACATCGCAGCGAGACAGCGCGTTCGCAATCAAATCGTCTTTCATCTCGTCCCCGCATTTCTCCCGGCCAGCCATCGACTCGGCAACTGAGCCTATTGTGACACTGCACGAATTATACGCGACGCCTTTCGCTCATTAATGCGCGAATTTTATTTGCTCTTATTTAATTTAGCATTTATTCAATCTGCCCCAGGCGCGATACGTTTTGTCCGCGGCGTTCTTATTTCTCACCTTTTGTGCCTGGGCTCATTGAGTTAGAGGTGTCGGGATATGCCCGCTCGCGGCTCGGTTTACACCTTCAACTCCGGTGCCTTTCATCGGGAACAAAGCGTAATTGAATCCCACAGAATCCTACGCAGTCCGTAAGATTTAATAGGGCATTTAAACACTCGCATTGGCCATTGTGCGTCGGTTTTGTGTGCAATTATTCATTGCGCGCTGCGGCCGGCACGGCAACGTGTTAGACAAAATAGCAAAATAATACTCATGTGGGGTATACGACTAATTTATTCTCACTACATTTCATGCTTAACGCTTTTTATTTAATTAAATTTACCTTAAATATTTACTCTTATATTTACATACCCACCAAGAAAATAAGGGCACATTAAAATATTATGAATGTCTTTATGACATATAAATACAAATTGAAATCCTTAGAAATATTTCTTATACAACATAATGGCGGTCGTTAAATAAATGTGCAAAAGAACAATTTCACCAACACTATTAGATCTCGTTTAATATCACAGTAATAATATGAAATTGTTTCAACAACCATATCTTTTGTTTAACAACCTTTAGTTCAAATTATGATAAAATGCTAACGAATAGGGCCTAATAAAATGTCGGAAGCAGGCGGCTCATAAAATAGAAAATGGATCGTCATAAAACAGGAGTAAATATAACAATTACAGTTTACGTATGTTGTTTACGTAAGTATGAACGATAATTGAAAAATCCAATTTGCAATTTACAAAATGCTTAAGTTAACCTGCCTATAACAACTGCCTACCAGCAACCTCCCTATAATTTTATATATTCTTTGAATATTATTATTTACGATTTCATAGATAATGGAAAATAAGAGCCATAATACGGCCTAAAAAGACCTTTGGGCGTGGAAAGAATAAGGCGCGCAATCATTTTACATTGAATAAGAATTCGGATCAACTTGATGACACAAATCGTGAGTGATAAGCAACACGCAAAAGAATTTCTAGACCTAACAATCGCATGACGATATACTTCCTTGTTTCTGTCATCGCCAAAACATTTTTGTTTTGATTGATTACTTTGAATCTATTCACACAAAACCAACCTTCCTCGTGAAACTATGGAAACACCACCGCATTTCCACCTCTCATAAATAACGCGCACCATCCATCTAAACAATAAAAATCTATTTTAAAACATCGATCAAGCCACATACATATTCAACAATAGAGTGACCATTGTAGTATGTCCAGCCGTTCGCGTATAAATCTCTGGCCGACTTAACGACTGTTGTACCGTGATGTCGCATCCACATAAAATCATTAATAGCCCTTGATACCGACATTGTATGGCCAATAAAAATATACATAGACACTCCTTTATGTACCCATGTTGGACGCAAATAGGCTTCGTGGTTTAAATAATAACTTACAATATATAGAGGTATTTTATTAATACATTTCAAATCACACAAGGATATTCTTTGTAATTATAGCCGTGGTAAATGCGTACGAACATATCCTGCTGGTTGGACACATTTATACTGGGTTGCTATGTTGCTAGGTAAAAAATGACCTACTAAACAGATGACAAATATAATAAAGTTTTATAAAAAAAAACTCAATGAATTCTAATTTGAGAAAACGATAGTCAACTCAGGACAAAATGCACGTTCAAAACTTACATCAAAACAAATACATCACCATGAACTAAGTCTTATCAATAAAATAATAAGTTGCTAAGTCATCAGCTATATACCACAGACCATCCTATACATATGTAAACGTATAAACCTCAATTAATTATAAACACGCACATAGTACCGATCTTAATAACATCTACGTACGAGTATCAATTTGTAGCATCGACTGAGTAAAGTAACCGTTTTATCTGTACATTTATCAACAAATATTGTAACGAGTCAGATATTAGAACGAGTGAATGCGTGAACATTATACGAATACCGCATAACTGTTACAATCATACGGATATATATTTTATCAAAATATACACATCTTTAACAGCCGTTAAACATTAGACTAATGATCAATTAATAACTTTTATGTAAATTTCTTTAAAATATATATTTAATTCGTTATCATTTGGCTGCTCCAAAAAGCCAGTTTCTTGCAATTTTTCTTTAAATAAATCAGTAAACCTACTGTAGATATATATTAGTGTCTGTATTTTAGTCACTCTGTTTTGTTTCATAGTAACTATTTTTTAAGTTTTATAATATACAGAATTTTTCACTCAAATAAAAAAATGTTCAATTATCACATCGAATTCCATTTGAAATTCAATATTTCATCTGAACAACACATCGACATTATAATAATTACGAATATTTATTCTAATCAGAATTCTTCACACAAAATTATGGGTTACTAATTAATAACCGACTTATCTAAAATGTATATCAGCGTAGAGTCTTCATCTCCAAGACAATTACTTTTCAAATCACGTCGCGTCTAAATAACAAATATATACGAACGGGTTTACTTATCTCATCTATTAAAACTACGCTATCGTTTTCGGCACCTAGTTTCAAATGAGATTATGTAAATTTTGTAATTTATTATTGTAATTATACAGCCCATTGTTAATGCATATCTACGTTTATTCATGATGTTACAATCGTTCGATAAAATAGATAGAGTTAACATGCCATCGACGTCATAAACGAATTAAATTTAAATATTTTTAAAATCTTTATATTCGCGAAGCCTTTTAAATCCAAAATGCTTCCAACCAGAGATGTTGTATGTAGTAAGAGTTTATTTTACATCATCAAAGTCATATTTCTCTTTATCTATACTAATATTATAAAGAGAAAATATTAGATTGTTTGTATTCAATAAGCTCCGAAACTACAGGACCGATTTGGATGAAATTTTGTACAGAGATTCTTTGAAACCCCAGGAATGACATATGATGTGTTTATGCCGAAAATCCGACGGGAACGTGATATATCCGGGGTTGAAACCGCGGAGCTCAGCTAGTAAAAAAATAGTTCAACTTAAAATGTTTGTACTTCAGAATTCTTCGATAAATTATTCGATTTGATTGTCTTCCAAAAAGCTTACTACGCACAAACGTCATCGTTTTTACGGTCAAAACCATCAGTTTATCCGCCACCGCTGTGAATAGAATTATTTATCGCAATCACAAAGACGTCAGACACAATAATTTGCCTGCACTCCGGGCCCCATTATGCGCTTTGGCGATTCATTCGACGTAATGAGCGTTGCGGCTACCGGCCATTCTTCCACTGACAACGTCGCTACAAATACACCAAATTGCTATGCTCAAACAGTCGATCCCTTTGCGTCTTTAATTTCTTACAAATGGAGAAATATTATCTACAACCGTGTGCGCCTATGTTTGTGTAACATAAAAAGTATACTAAGTTTTAATCTACATTAAAAATGCATTATTTAAATCCAAACATCAAGTGTTTGGATTTAAATAATTTTAACTGTTTTGCGATTGATTAATAATCGAATCAATCATCCTCTAAAAATACAAATTAGAGTCAAGATTGCCTGCAAATACCGAAAGTTATTTTACATTAGTGTAAGTAACTTGTAAACATCTATAAAACCTACAATTATAAAAATACAAGTCCCGCCCCGCGGTTTGACCCGCGTAACTTCTGATCCCGTGGCATCAAAAGGGGATTATGCATATATATTATTCTGAATCCTTACGTATATGTATACCAAGTTTTATTATAATCGAATCCGTAGTTTTTGCGTAAAAGAGTAACAAACATACATACATCGTCACAAACGTTCACATTTATAATATTAGTGGGATAATTAAAAGTATTTCATATACAAACTTTACCTCATAAATTTCATTGAATACAATCAGAATAATCATTAAAAACCTTAACAAGCTTACAACGTGCTACTAAACAAAGTTCAAGGTGAAACAGCAAATGATATACGTATAACTAAACGCATGAAATCACTTTAGCAATTAATTAATGTAGAAACTAAATGACACGACATGTGTTCCAATTCATTAGTTAATGTATCTCTAGATCTAACTCACTAAATCAAGATCTTTGAGTTAAGCTCTCTGAGATCACCGAGCCGTACGAAAATATAATTTAGCGTCTGATACAAATCAGTACAAACGAGACGAATGAGTTTTATAGATACAAGCACGCGATTCCACTTAATAGATTCAATTTTCAACGAACATCCAATATCAATAAAAAATCATTAAGCCGAAAACGCTTCTATGTAAATCAAGCGAAATTTAAAACACATAAGATTTTAATAGCATTCAGAATATTATAGCTCTGAACATAATCAACGATTTTATAATAATTATTTTGAGAAGTTTTACCGGTCGTAAATATTTTCAATTCGATCGCCACAAAAGTAACATGTTTGCAATTCAATTTAATAACTCACCGATATATTAATTTATAACTTAGAAAAATTGTTTAAACAATTTCTATACTAATTGTTTTAAGTCTAACTAGGAACGAATTTTTATACGTTTCTCAAAGCAAAATATCATTATGTATTCACCATTTATATTCGGATGTTTAGGTCGTTGAACTATAAAAATGATTCGAATTTAGATATTTTAATTATAAGGCGTATCAATCAATACGGCGTTAATTTACATATTATTATAAAAGCTATATTCTCATTTGTATTCTTATAAATGTATTGTTGACAGATAATAAATTATTTAATTTGTCAATGAAGCCATAGCGTATGTATGGAAAAAAATAGACAATCGTCTGCGTCGCAAGTATTCATTATAAATAGCAAAAAAATTAACACCAACGAGACGTGATAAATTGTTGTTGAAATAAGTGAACTATGACACACGGACATACGCATGTATGTAACATGACAGACGCTCTCACCTTGTACAAAAACTGACGCTTAATTGATGTATCGGAAAAAGAAGGCATCCAGACTGTTAACTAGTTAACAAAACGACTATTTATCACGCTCTTTAAAAGGATTTATTTTGTTCTCTTTGCATTCTTCGGATGAAAGTTTTATAAGGCCACCGAATTGTTTTATTGGTTATTAAGGAAATGTAATTATATCGACAATGATGGCGTCGTTCACTTAACGTTCAATTTCCGATTTTATGAATTCCAAATTGTTTAAATATTTAAGTGTAAGGTTTTCTTTCTTAATAATAAAACATATTTTAATATATTTATTTCACTGGCAAGCAAAATATCAAGCATTAAAATGCCGATGAAAAACACGAATATTGTAATAATATCAATGTCGCCATCACCATGTGTTCATACTAAAAAATTCCACCAAGAATAAAATCATTCACACCATTGATTAATAGACATAAAATAAATAACACCAATTTATAAAATGCTTATAAATTAAAAACAAAACGGCCTAACTAGCCTCGCCATGCGGGGCCTACGCTCCAGCTTAACTGCTTTTTAGATAACGTATCGTACATTTTTGACCCTGAGGCCGGGAATTAAGGAGCTAAAACATCCACTAACATTATTTGCATGCAAATGACCGCTCATTATAGAGATAAGACACACATGATTCCGATAAATGCGACAGTAAGAATCATTTTGCATTTTAACAGCCACGAGTCGACCGCTCCTAAGATAGTGCCTCGCTCTATCAATATTAATATGAATAAAATTTGGGTCGCAGTCACAACACTATAGAATATAAATTCGACATTAAATTGATGTTGACAACTAAATCGGTAATTTTGTGAAACTATAAAACTTAACCACAATTAAGTCATAATGTGGTTTAGTGTGGTTGTTAACCGAGTTTGACATCAATAATAATAGACGCGAAAATTATATCATTTTCGTGAGTTAATTTTAAATCTGTTTTTCAAACGCTACTAACGTATGAATAAACCATAATTTTCGAACAAAAAACTGATCGAAAGCGGCTCAAATATTTCCAAGCACCATCAACCTAACTGAACCTTAATCATCGCACGACGTTGAGAGATATTCTAATTTCAGGAAAAAAGGGAGCGTGACAAAATTTACTATCGCAGACATTGGCACCATTAAGCCGATCCGCTAGCCAATAAGGTAGACACTTGATGTATGCCTTTCCATTAGGTTAGCGCAAGAAATACATCACGGCGGGGCTTAATCAAAGACGCGAGGAGCCAACCGAGATTAATACGTGGACAAAGGGGAGGAATTGGGATCTTGATATAAACGTTACGTACAAATGAACTGGATGACTCGAAAAACTTTGTCTTGTACGTGATTCGCTATCTTATTAGTGCCTTGACGTACTATCGCTAATATATTTTTTGCAATCTCCCGATACGTATTCAATGTTCATAGTAAATGTTGTAAACAAGGTTATTAATATCCTAGAGCCACATAAGCCCATTTATATACATTTTAATGACATTGCCTAAGAACTCCTGGAAGCATTGACGTATATAAAATTAATCGTAGTCATACTCTTTAGAACGGCATTGTTGAAAACCAGTACGTACTATAAAGGCACTGAGCTAGACAGAATTTTAATCCCAGTCCTGAATTATTACCAGCTTAAACGTTCACCTACTAACTTAATAATATAATAGAATGACGTTTCCCGAAGCCGGAAAGCGATGAAGTATGAAGCAAACAGCGTCATAACTCTGCGTTTTAATTGATTTATCACGGTCTCTGGACTTTAAAAATTCGTAACTTTTTCTACCAGCCGCGCAGACGAGAGCCACACTGGGTTAATTAAAACGAATGGACGGTCATCCGCGCCGAGTGTCGAAGTTTAGCGGATCACTTCCAATGTTTTAATATTGTAATAAAACTCCCCGTTTCTTTAATTAAAATTAACGACTCAAAACTCTGACTCAAACGAATTATTAGTACAGCACAAAACTTTTAATTAGTTCGCCTTGCCGACGATACTTTCATGCATTTAATTCTTTAAGTTATTTCAATTAATCCGAATTCTTTCAGAAATTATTCGATACGACGATTCGGATTCAGAAAATTGGTTAAATTTCATTCGAGGCAGACGATAATTTTTGTTCCGTTCCACATCACCAAAGAAAAATGTCTATTTGAATACCATGAGGCTATAAAGTGACTAATTTAAATACAAGTCGCTATCGAACCGTAGCTACACATTCGAAAATTACTTTGAATAAATCAAAGCTTTTTTGTTACACATGTCACTAATTTGGTAACATTTGGTTTTCATCGGTACGCTCAAAGAAAGTAGTCAAACTGAATTATAAATTTCACGCATAATTGGAACATCTTCTAACAAATATATGGTCTTTGTATTTGAAATTAATACTGTTTTATTGTTTTCATCTTTGACTATTTTATTACCTTATTATAATTTTTTATGTTATGTTATATTTCTCATTCGTAATTATTATTCAGTATATTACGGTCGTATTTAAATTTTAAACAATGGTTCACAATGCAACAATAGTACCTATTGTAACTACAGACAAAAACAAGGTGTATTCAATAGAATTAAAAAGATTTCAAACATATATTTTTGCAAATGTCAATAACATATCGTTAGCATTAAAAACTAATACAGCATTAAACTAATTAGAAATAAAATGATATTTCGTCGTTAATGCCAACTCGAGAATGCAGTCTCATAACTAAATTGGCCAATTAAAATTGTCAATGTATATGAGCCGTGTGCGAAGGTATACATTCACACTTCATGAAGCCCCGGGGAGTGCGGACCGGTCGCGAGAAAGATGCCTTTTAATTTGACCATAAGCTTAGGCTTTATTCACACCTACTTACTACGTCGCCTTTATATCGACGCACTACCAAATGCCTATTTAACAACTTACTGGTTATTCATTGGAACATGATGAATCAATACCGAGCCAAAGAGACTTCTTGATTACTTGGTGCGATATGATAATGGTACTGCAATATGGAGCCAACGTTTTACAATATTGTGTTGGCGACAGAGTAAGCTGGCTTTTGTTAATATACTAGACGCCTTCTCCAATAAATATTATCATTAAATGTTACAGATCCATTTTAGATGAAAATAAAACTTATGACTTTTATTTGATAACGACGCTGACGTATCTCGTTTATTCGTCGTAGTCGTCGCGGCGCGTCGCTGCATCTATACGTTAGTATGAATGAAACCTTAGCGCCTACGCTCACTGACGTAAACAAATCGTGATATGAGATCAATGAATATTAAGCAAGCTAAACAATTCCCCACATCCGCGAGATAAAAAACACACACAAAATAAAAGTACGAAGAGAAACGCTGATTGCTTCATAAATTGTCAAAAGGTTGCCGTTTACAAATGGTATTTGCTGGTGGTTTTCCGAATGAAAAAATGAATAACGTCCGGCAAATTGACTAATAAATTAACGGGTTCGTTAAATAACGTCCTCTAGATAAATTACTCAGTTTAAACTAATTGAGATTGATGATGTTAATGTCGATGTTTTATTTCGTTGTAAAGCTGTAACCGAAAACTCGAGAAAGTTTTTTAAAAGTTGTGCGCGAAAATATCCTAGATGATTTATATTGTGAAGTGAATTAGGGTGTATTCATATAGAATAAAGGAAAAACTAATATAAAAACTTATCGCTGGAGTTTCGGCAAAAGTTTTGCGACCGCCATATGGTTAATATTGTTCGGCGAAAACATTTTCATTACAGCGTCGTCAATCTTTATATTATCAGCTGTTCTTTATACAATAGCATCTTTAATAAAAAATAAAATTTATTCCCTTGTTTTTCATTAGGGCAGGTGTCATCACAACGAAAACTAAAGACTTCAAGAGGTCAATATGGAAATAACAGCTCGTTTGTCACATATAATTAAGCTTATGTCTCAAAAATAAATATACGGCTAATTTATACCTAACTGTGTCGTGTTCCCATTTTTGGTTTGAATACCTTACCCTATACACATGTAAAACAAGCTCACGCAAAATATCTTAAAGTAACTCTACAAACAAAGTACTTACAAATAAAAACCAAATTTTATGGGTTTAAAACAAATTTCTGCAGAATTTTCAAAAGTCAAAGCACTGTTAATCTATGGTAGCTATGCGACCACTGTAAATCAATGTAATAACATGTCCGCCCATAAGCGTCCTCGTTTCATTATTCCACCTCTTTCAAGACAAGTATACGTAAAAGAAAATTCTATTAAAAAACTCAACAAACATTGTTGCTCAGTACAAACACACCAGAACATTCTAGAACGTTTAAAGCCCCATAACACTAGTAACACCGATGTTGATTGGGTATCGTTGGGCGCGGTGCGGCCACTGTAAATCGATGTAATAACTTGTCCGCCCATAAACGTATACATTTGATTGTAGAGCCTCCATCAAAACAAGTATACGTAAAAGAAAAGTCTATTAAAAAACTCAACAAACATTATTGCTCAGTACAAATACACCAGAACATTCTAGAACGTTTAAAGCCCCATAACACTAGTAACACCGATGTTGATTGGGTATCGTTGGGCGCGGTGCGGCCACTGTAAATCGATGTAATAACTTGTCCGCCCATAAACGTATACATTTGATTGTCCGGCCTCCTGCAATAATGAAACAATTACACGCTACAACTGATATTTGTCAATGTTACTCGTTACTTGTAGTGGGTGTAATGAAATTTTGATTGTATTTGTTCGTAAAATTAAAACTGTATTGAAATGAAATTTCTTAATTATTAACTGTATTCCATTAAGGCAAATCGAAATAAATTCGTAAAGATGCCATGTCCTATTACCATATAATCTTCACACTTCTACTAGAATCATCATAATACAAGAACTTAAAAGTAATAATAATAAGCCTTTTATATTTTTATTAACCGACTTTCAAAAAAAGGAAAAAATGCAATTGAGAAATTGCAAACCGTATTTTTTAAATGTATGTTACCGCATATTTTCTTTTTGCATTCGAAAGAGTAGTGTCAGTATAGAATTTTGGTTCAAATGTGATCATCCATGTGGAAGATGTTGAAGGGAACTCCTCGACAATCAATAGAATAAGGTTTAACTCTAACTCTGAATTATGACTACCTCTGGTGTGATAACCCTTCAAAGGTCACTGAAAATACATGGTGATTAGGCGACAACTCCACATCTGCTGGCCATATCTAACCATAAACATATGTGTAGAAGTTAATCAACATATGATACAAAGATATCTCATATAACGCTAGAATACATCACGAAACTGGTAACACACGAGTGTACACGGTCCCATTCACACAATGTACGTCAAACATGGCATTTTGTTCGCGCCCCAAATATTCGGACATCTGGACATCTAATAGCCATATCTAACATATATGTATCATATTACATTGGCCTATAATACAAGAATATAACATATAACAGTAGAATTCATCATTAAATTCATATCACACACGGGCACACGGTTCCGTAATCAGAACGTATTTCGAACTTGACGAATTGCTCGCGCCCCCAATGTTCGGACACCTTGATGTCTGCTGGTCGCATTTATCGTATATGTATCATACTGAAAATGATACAAGGATATCACATCTAACACTAGAGCACAACACGATATTCGTATCACACACGAGCGAGCGCACACGGTTCCGTTAACACAACATACATCGAACTTGACAAATTGCTCGCGCTCCTGATGTCTGGACAATGAATATGTGCTGGTCGCATCTATCATACGTATATCATACTTAAAATAGAAGGATATCACATATAACACTAGAGCACATCACGAAACTCGTATCACATACGAGCGAGTGCACACGGTCCCGTTAACACAACGTACATCGAACTTGACAAATTGCTCGCGCTCCTGATGTCTGGACAATGAATATGTGCTGGTCGCATCTATCATACGTATATCATACTTAAAATAGAAGGATATCACATATAACACTAGAGCATATCACGAAACTCGTATCACACACGAGCGAGTGAACACGGTCCCGTTAACACAACGTACATCGAACTTGACAAATTTCCCTCGCTCCCGACGTCCAAAAACTACCATATCCGCAGGCCACATCTAACATATACGTATCATACCTAATATAATACAAGGATATCACATATAACACTAGAGCACATCACGAAACTCGTATCACACACGAGCGAGCACACGGTCCCGTTAACACAACGTACATCGAACTTGACAAATTGCTCGCGCCCCCGATGGCCGGACACCTCGACATCTGCTGGCCGTATCTAACATCTACGCAGATGCCGAGATAGTGCCCGCTTGATTTTAGTACCTCTGATACATATACTCGTATGTATGTATCTTGAGTAACATCACAACTTACAAATTGACTATTGGCCATTCATGACTATACTTAATTTGTTTAGGTATAGGTATATGAATGAAAATATATCCGGTACAAAGGGTTGAATTGATTCTTAAAAATTACTATGCATACATACAATCTTGCACCTTATCGATTAGTAGAAGTTTAAATGTTATTTAAATAGGCAATTAAATAAATAGTGAAACACTCCTGAAAACACATTAAATATGCAATGCTTTCAACTATAAACACGAACAAATAATTTATTTAGAATTCATTCAGAATTTTTAATTTTAGATAACAAGTTACAGAGATAGGACCAGTATTTGTATTTCGAATGATAAAGAAACGTTGTAAATAAAATTCTATATCTTGAAACTGTATAAAATCAGTTTATTAATAAGTATCGTTTTTCCTGATTTAAACTTAATAATTTATAAATACTAATATGATAGATATTAAATTCCGCTGCGTGTTAAGACAAGAATGTAATCAAACAAACATCCAGCTACACATAGTCTTGTCTCTCGCGCATCAATACGGGAAGCGTAATCAATATGTTAATATCGGAGATAAGAAATTTAGATTCCTACACATAAAACATACGGACGCCGACGTACTACAGAGCAGCCAGCATTCTTTGTCGATACGATCATAAATAAGGCTCTGAACCGTTCAAACGGGTGCCGTCTTCACGACTTTTATCAATATTAAACTTCTATTATGCAAATAAACTATTTAGAAACCGACTTTATTTAACTCAACCCATTTGTGAGAACATACTCAGGACGTATTAATACTATTTTGATGTCCTCCAATTTATTAAAACTTCATGCTTACGTAAGAATTTTTCTCGTAACTTTTATAGCGTCCCGATAAAATCAGCTATTTATGTACCGTAAGGATTATTTTCGTGAAAAGATTAATAATTAAAAAAACATGAACAACGCAGCCGTAAAATCGTGATTGGTTCGAAGTGAAAACTCGTTACGGCGATCGTAAAAGTCGACAATAATTAGGCAGGCACAACCGCGAGCAACGATATGAGCTGATTACGAAAGAAATACAGTCGTAGTAAGCTGATTTATGGTGCACTGCCTTCGGTTTCATCGCGTCAGCACACAGACACACAAGCACACACACATACACCAACGGAACACGTGCACCTAATGTGGCTTTAATGAAAAGATATTCTATACATTTGTCTTAAGGCTACATGACAGTTTGAACTATGCACCTTTTTAGTGAGATGTATGAATAAATCATAGATTTATCAGCGCTGGGAACTTTACGTTATATTAATAACTATCATAATAGTTGTTGTTCACACATAATTTAACGCCATATTCCTATTACGAGCTTTGTAGTATTGATGAGAATCTTGCCTTGTTCCTCATCATTTTTGCATTACGAATTATAACATATTGCAATTGTCTTATGCCACCATTTCAAATTCATCACTATTTGATATCTTTTCAGGATTATAATAACTAACTATCGTGTTATCCAACAGTGCATAAACAAACGCGCAAATTTTAGAAAGTCTGCAAAATCATCGAGAAGAAAATAAATGTCAACACAAAATGCGCTGTAATATTTCACCGCTGAAACGCATAGAACAGACGCCGCTTAGCTCCTACATCACGCAATTAGTTACACCAGCATTTTTCAGTACACCCTACCAAAGAGTTCCAGTAACGAAATGCGTCACTAAGCTAATATGATAACCGATTCGTTCAAGTCTCTCATTACGGTTGACCATACACATAATGTACGCGATAATTGGAAATCGTGTTTATCGGTATAAAATGCAGAAACTATTAACAGCACCAATTCACCACACGCATTAGCGGCTATGCACAACTAATTGTTTTACACAAAATTTACTATTATTTTGTACATGTCGGTTGTATTAATTATTATCTATTTGCGGTAAATATGGGAGTAATATGTAGATGAAACCGGATGGATAATTTGAATATGCACATGGAATGAGTGATTTGAAATTGTGTTTTACAATTAATACAAAGAATGTTTTCCGGTCAAATGATTCACCATCATACTGCAACGTTAACGATAATTATAGTAAATTTTGTAACAAATACTTCTTTCCCTGATTGGCACGAATAGTAGATGAAAGTATAATACCGATGCCATCACTAACTACATAAAAAAACTGTGTAAAGTTGTCATCAATTTGCTTGATAGCGAAATATATTTCTTATGGATCGTCTCATTTTAGTAATAAAAGCATCGATAATATTAGAAGATTTTACTCAAATCTCGAATTCAGACATAATAAAGAAAGAAAGAAAAACACATTTATTAGGACACACACAATAACAGTATACATGAATATTTGCAAACAAATATACAAGAAAAAACATAAATTTCTATAAGGGTGGTTGCAGCGTGTGTCAGAAAGGGATACCTCTCAGGATATTTGTGGCATTAAGCAACAACACTGATTAAATTAAGAATTCCACCACTACAAATCAGATACTACAATACACAATATTCTGAAGCCAATATTCTAACTGCATAGATAAAAATCACTTCCCTAAACAAGAAAACACATCGTTCCCGTGAACCAATACCGACCGAACAATTCTCGAAGACATTCAATTATGTAAGACTTGACATTTCAAATTAAACAATACACGAGCGAGACTCGCAAAATACCAGCTACGTTACACGTTCCAACAAATACTAAAGGACAAATGATATTTATTACAATACAAGCGAATGCTAAGTGTTTTATGTAATTGGGTACACGTTGAACTAAGACAGGAACGAACCCGGATCGTGTTAACAATATATAATTAGGATGGAGTTAACACTTAAAGAATTAGACGTATTTTACGATGAGGTCTCGGTTCTTTTAACAGGGGTTACTTCGATGTGGTGTACTTCGAATGCATAAGACACTATTATGTTTCTTAAAATTGTTAAGCATTTTATTTATATTATTATTAACTTGCGACCCGCCCTGGCTTCGCGTTCAGGTGCAATGCTTATACTAAATACACTACAGAAAAACTGTGAACGTTATATGTATATAAAAATGAGAACATTATTTTGATAAATATCGTAGGGTTCAGCCTGCGTTTTCAATGTAAGCGGAAAGAAATTATATTTAACGACATCACATTAGAAACCCCAAAACCTAGTATTTATCCGCTATTTAATGGATGTTATCATACATACAAACCTTCCTCTTGAATCATTATCTATTAAAAAAAACCGCATCAAAATCCGTTGCGTAGTATTAAAGATTTAAGCATACAAAGGGACATAGGGACAGAGAAAGTGACATTATTTTATACTATGTAGTGATCGTATAATAATATGTCTATATGTTAAGAATGTGTCTTAATCATTTGCTATTATATGCAACAGAAGTACTTTGAATCGTTAGATTAGTTTGCCGCTTGCGATGTTGTTACATGCACAAAGTTGCCAGTATAGCACACGCCGGCTGCATATGTCAGACAAAGCAAGGCACGCGAACGACCCCAGTTCCGTGCTTTCCGCCTATCAATCATTACTGCTTCGTCAAACACAGGCCGTGGCAAACGTGGAGCGTAATTAAACATACTTCATCTACATACCAATTAGTATGTGACAGAAACGCGAACGCTTCTAGGCTATATGTTGTGAGGATAAGCATTTAAAATAATTAATATTATGTTAAGAAAGTCTAGTGATAATGAAATAAACTACTTCTTCGGATGGCGTTAATGTACTTGACATGATGAGTAGTAATGCTACTAATATTATATATGCGAAAGTTTGTGAGGACGTACATATGTATGTATGTTAGTTACTCTTTCACGCAAAAACTATTAAACCGATTATGATGAAACTTGGTATACATATTGTTAAGGGTTCAGAATAACATATAGTCTACTTTAGTTTACTCTAGTCAGATCAGAAGTCACGCAGGTGAAACCGTAACAGGCACGGCTAATCTATAGTAAATTGGGAATTCTTAAAAAGCAACATCAAAATGCTTGTAAAACTCACAAATATGAAGAAAATTTACGTTGGCGATTATAAAATAGTTATGACATTTCGAATGAGTTAAGAAATGGTCGCTATAAAATTTAATCCCTCGCACCTATTTATATCTAAATATTACGCTGAGCAAATCATAGTTAAACGTCTATATAAATAAGAACTCATGAATTTACAGTTTAATAGGTCGCGTAAATTACACAGTTACTTTATGAGTCATGTCGAGATCTTTTAATGTGATCCAAAGGGCTGAAACATCAAATAAATAACTGTGAGCGCAGATGCACTCTTATCTCTCCCAACGATTCTATGGGGAACATTTATCTGGTGCATATTATGCAAATATAGAAATAACAAATGCCCATAAAACGAACGCGGATAGTAAATCTGTAAAACATAAAATGCTTAATATACGACTGTGAGCCTTTTACGTTTAATTTGAACATACACAACTTTTACGGCTCCTGAAATCACGTTCAAACTGTACTATATATTACACAGGTTAGCTAATACTATGCAATATTTTATTTGATCGCGGTCGTATATTTTATAGTGCTCTATATAGGACGCGTAGATTTTGAATAACATAAATCGCTTTTAACGGTTTCAGAAGTCTAGTGTTCTTTAACAAATTAAAAATAATACAATTCATTGAACAGAAGCAATTATTTAGAAATTAAACCAGATGAAATAACCTGTAATAAATAGGAAAAAAAAACAATCTCTGTAACGTTTCATATTTATTAACGAAGCAGCAAAGAGGAAGCAATATTTTCTCACATGATTTTCAATTCAATATGTTATAAAATGCGTGCACTAGAGGCGTGTACGTGCTATCGTCTAGCTAACCGGCCGGTAAATTGATGAAATATCTATTTAGTACAAGTCGGCTCCTGATCGGGTAATAACGAGACTAGTACAATCCTAAACGAGGACGCTCGATAGGTATTCTCCGGTAGCCTATGCAGGGTTAATCGAGTCAAGCGGTATCCGGATTATGTCATTAAAACTTCATCATACGCTCATCCGCTGTAACTGGACCTCGAGTCAATGTACAGTACAAAATTACGATCTTAGCTTGATCCCTGCGTGCGTCGCGGGCGACAGCAACAATAAATTACATTTTGATCTGTGCGTCACGGTCATGAAATGTTGATACATATTAATAATTCCATTGACTTACTTTATACAGATCCCCACACAGTGACAGTAGTACGTAGTACTTTCTATATAAATATGTTAGTTAAGTATGAAATACTAGTTATAATGTGTTGGTAAAGGATGACAACACTGCTAACAATAACACTCTACCAAATACCGCTCATTTTGTCTGATAAAATAATTTCGTAAACGATATATTGATAGGTCTGTAATGATGTTTAAATTAAAATGACTCAAATTTATAAAACCATCTAAAAGGTCATTGTATAGCTTATACCATAACTATGCATTTCAATGGCCGAGTTATAGATAACAGTCTGTCTCAGTTGACTGCCTCGTTGGTCTAGTGGTTGCATCTTTGACTACAGATCGAGAGGTCTCGGGTTCGAATCCCGGGTGGGGCCAAAAAAAAAATGTTATAGGGATTTTTCTGACAAAGAAATCTCAGTAACAGCCCTGAGTCTGGAAGTTGGCGGTGCTGGAGCACCCCCGTGCCTCGGAGAGTACGTAAAGCCGTCGGTCCTGCGCCTGATCTCTCTCCGGTCGTGTAGGTCTACCGTCCCATCGGGCTATGAGAGTAAAGGAATAGAGAGTGCACCTGTGTTTGCGCACACACTTGTGCACTATAATATCTCCCGCGCAGTTGGCTGATTTCTGTAGAAATTGGCCGCCGTGGCCGAAATTCGGTTAGGAGGAACGTTTTTATAGATAACAAATCAAAACATCGAAAATTCAACCGCTATAATTATCCACTAAAAATACAGCGTGCGACTGTTTCTTCGCATTTCTTCCCATTACCGTTTGCATTCCATAAAATTGAGAGACAAATTGTGGATTAAAATTCCTCTCTCCACCGCCCGAATCCATCGAACTGTGTAAAGTGGACAGTATTTTATTTGTCAATTTTCCCTTCACGTTTCCTTTTTGAGAAAATGAGCAAAAATGCAGATTTTAATGTTGGGAAGACGCTTTGAATCTTAATGAAAATCTTGTAGGATGCTATAAAAACCCAAGTTTAATTTTGTATGCCCTTTCAATACTATTTCCTTTTAAGTACTTATCTCTTATGCGTTTATTTTCTCTACTTTTAATGTTGAATCTTTTTGTGTTGATATAATCTTAAAGTTTTAAGATTTTTCATTAAGTTCCCTTGCCATGTCGTTCGTAATCTACATGGTATCGACGTATACAAAACAAAATCGAATATGAATGTAAGATAGCTGGTATCTACATTAACATCTCAATTATCGATCGCGTGAGTAAATTTATTACGGGACCGCTTCAGAGACAATTTTGAGAAGTAAAATAAATACAAGACGACAAACAAGGCCGTAATTAAGGATTTAAGTTCTTTAGCGAAATTGTCGCGAAGAGACTGCTGATTTATCGCTCGTGAAAATTATGTCGGCTTCAATTGAAGGACGTTCGTTTAAATTATGAAAATTTATTGATTCAAACCGCACCCTTTTAGTTGTTGATTTTTGAACAAATTTACTAATGACTTAAAATTTACTTTTATAAGCAGTGTGAATATCTACAATCATAAATGTCTAAATTAATATGTTAAGTCTCTCCATCACAGCGGCGTGATTATTTGAAACATCACAAATGAATTGAACATTAATTCTTTAATGATTATGTATCGAGATCAATGCATAATTTAAAATCTTTACTATATAGATGCATGATAAAGATTTCTTTATGGTATATACCATTAATATTTCTACCACATCATCATTTAACAAAATGTAATCATATATGTAAATCCCAACCGAAATACTCCAATATTTAATTTATTAATTGTCTTTCCATACAGCGCCAAAGATATTTTATTGCTTTTCAGCCGTAAGTTACCGTTTACTCATCCAATAGTTACCATAATCACGAATTTCGTATCATTTAGCGCACAAAAAGCGCAATGGAAGTGGCAAACGAGACAGAGTGCACTTTTTGCGTGCTCAATGCTCGATGTCGCCGACTTCAGGGCGCTCCCCTAATTGGGTGTCTACCTGTTGCGTCTCCTTACAGTTCTTTGCTTTTTATCTCCTCTGTGACGTCAGATGAACACTTATGAGTACCGTTGCGTAATTATCTTCAGGCCTTTTTGTACAATCCGCATTCATAGAACACGTGGCGAAGATGTATCTTTAAATTCGAACTACTTTTATTTTCTTATGTGTACATTTTTATAGCCTCATCGTTTAAGTATTTAATGTATGTTTCTTTCTGTAACTCCCCCTGATCTCATCCTATTGATCACCCTGATCGTTTAAGTATGTTTCTTTCT
>LQNK01001100.1:156198-181223 GCA_001586405.1 Phoebis sennae | reverse complement strand
GGTGTCTACCTGTTGCGTCTCCTTACAGTTCTTTGCTTTTTATCTCCTCTGTGACGTCAGATGAACACTTATGAGTACCGTTGCGTAATTATCTTCAGGCCTTTTTGTAAAATCCGGATTCATAGAACACGTGGCGAAGATGTATCTTTAAATTCGAACTACTTTTATTTTCTTGTGCATACATTTTTGTAACCTTATCGTTTAAATATTTAATGTATGTTCCTTTCTGTAACTGATCTCATCCCATTGATCACCTGATCGTTTAAGTATGTTTCTTTTGTAACTCAAAGGTGCTTTCCTAATTGACGTTTACCTGTTTTGTCTCCTTTAATTCTCTTTGCTTTTTCATCTCCTCAACGTCAAATGTGCTCTTATTAGTACCGTTGGGCTAATGCTGAGGCTTTTTGCAGAAGCCACGAGCGCCACATTCATATAACACCCGGCGAAGATGTAGTTTTAAAATACAATTGGCTTTGATTTTGTAATCTGTGAATTTTTGTACCCTTAATCGGTTAAGTGTTTTAAGTTTTATATCTCGGTGACTCGAGGGTGTTCCCCTAATTGGAAGTGAACCTGTTGCTTCTCTTTACCTTTCTCCATTCTTTTTATCTCATCTTTGACGTCAGATGAACACTTATGTGTACTCTTGCATTATGACAAGCTAGGCAATGTTTTTACCCTTTCATTTTAAGAAATATTCATACGTCTCTTAATAATTACTTGGATTTGACTTCCTTACTATCCGTTTTATAAATCTAATCGTTTATATTTATTATTCTATGGTGTTCAATAGCATGAAGGCTATATAGTTTTGCTTTAGTGGTATACAGACAACAGATATATTGTCTATCGAGCTATTCATTGCTGACCGTACCTAGGTGATAAATAGTAACAAGCAGGGAGGATTAATTCAGTTTATGGAAACCATTAACAACTATAACGGCTTGAGGCTTCTATAAAACGGATCCAAATACTACGTTAATTAATTACGAGCACTGTATTTAATTATTTTTATATGGGTATAATAAATAATTAGATATACAATGCTTACAATGCTTACATTAAACAGCTTTCTTATAATATTATGTGCTACACATATTTTCTAGTTGTACTTTGTTTGTGATTATGAAGCAATAAATTATTGAGTTTTTGAATTTTATTTTATTTTTTATAAAAATCTAAAAACACGTAATAGTGATAATATCATTAACTTAATAATTTATTTTTTGTAATATAACCCCTTGATGGCATTGCATCTTGATTTATTTTCATGAAGATGGTGTTTGAAAGGAATCTAATTTATGAATAAATATTCAATACAGTGTAGAAAATAAATTACTGTAGAATTTAAAAGTGAGATGGCTTCATTACAAATATATAATACCATTTATATAAAACCATCTCTACACCAAATTAGTATACAAATTCTTTGACAATATTGTCCTCCTCAATGCTACTTCATTCATTTCCGTTCACGAACAAAACTTCAATCTAACAATTCTAATGCGTAAGCTAGCATTACCGAAACAAGTTGAAACATCCGATGAAACTAACACCGAACCGATTTTAATCAGCCATTCATTTCCCAAACAACTTGTCGGCTCAATTAAAAAACGTAATCAATTCGAGGCACTGTCTTTTAAAATCGTTATATCCGTGAAGGAGCAGAATTAGCTACAGTGGGGCGTGACAATACCACGGAAGCGGGCAATGAATGGTCAATACTGGACAATATTTAGTCTTCATTTTTATAGCTGGTTTACAATCTAGACTAGTCACATGCCATCCTTGTCGAATGTAAAATGAAATATTAAGTAATCAATAAATTTAAGTTCATATTTGAAGACCCGATTGGGGCAGTGGATACTGGATACAACTATGATCTATTGCGCCGGTTTTTTACTCGTGGGTAGAAAATTATGATGAACATTGTAATTTTCTACTGTCTGGGTGTTAATGTATTTATAGTACGTATGTATTTACAAAAAATATGTTTAAGTATGTCTACCAAGCGCTACCGCTTGCTACCGCTATCACCTAGATAAGCATCTAGGTGCCATAATACGAGCTTTGCTTTGTTTGGGACTAGATGGCGTAGTGTTAAAAGACCCGGAATATTTATTATTGTTTATCATAATAACAAATCCTTAATCACAAAGAGAGCCTTAGACTAAAGATCGAGGAACAAGAAAGTACGTTGACGATCTTCTTGACTACGGAACCTTAAAAATGATATAACATTGAAGATTCGTGATGAGATGGATTTAGCTACAGCGTGGCGTGACAGTACCACGGAAGCGGGCAACGGGTCGGGTCAAACCATGTTCTTAGTCACAAACCTCACATTAAACTAGATATAGCAAGAGTACCATACTCTAGTCAAACAATCAATGCAAATATTTTGTTTTCTTGTTTGCTTCTTGAGATTTAGGTCAAGTAATACTTGAACGATATAAAAATTATTTAACCTGGTTGATATCCCTCTGTAATGAACATCGCAGCGTCCACCGTTACAGATTTTTTAAATATGTAAACCATGATCTCACCTGTGTAATTTTTATTGTGTGTACCAATATAAATGTGCTTTTCTTTAATACTGTTATCTCCTTTTTCCTTACAATGTTGTGTACATCTATAATAGGGTCTAATATAAGAATATTGTTTCTTTTGTATTTATTGTTTATGCAATGTTTTATGTGTGATCTGTTGATGTACCCTAAATAAATAAATAAATAACTAATCCGTGAAGGAGCAGAATAAGCTAACATTAGGAAGAATGTTAAAACATTCCTCCTACTGTATGGTCCTCCCTTGACCCAAGCTTGACGGCTACTGTATTCTTTCTATATTCCATTACATAACAATAGCAATTATTTCGTGTTTGGACGTTTCCGTTGTGCAGCATAATCTATGGCTCGACGTGAACCGTTCGCCCTTTGTGATGCAACTGACTCAAATGTCGAACGGTGAAAGGGATATATTGATTGCTGACAGTAAAAGTGTATTAGCTTGTTATTTAACACAAACTAGATAATGCTTTCGGTTAATCACCGTTAAGTACGTGCAATAACTATAAAGTTTCTAAGAAAATGAATGTGAAGTATGATTCTACTTGAACTACTTGACTATATGATACTATTCAAATAGTAGGTAGGAATTTGATGGAATTCCTCTGTTTGTGTTTCTTTGAAAATAAACAATAATTAAGATACAGATTGTAATAAATATTCAGGGACATATAACACTACGCTACTTAAACATATTTTTTTTTGTAAATGAATACTTACTATAGATAAATAAACATCCAGACAGTAGAAAATTACAATGTACATCACATCATAATTTTCTACTCGTGGGGATCGAACCCACACCCTCCAGCGCAATAGACCATTGCCACATCCACTGCGAAGAAGGAAAATATATATTGCATGATATCTACAACGTACCAATCTATCTTACAATTAACTGATCTGATATACAACACGCACAGCTAGCAACCAAATATTTAAATACCGGCGTAATAAAGCCACCGCGGTACCCTCCATTCACACCTCAGGCCAGCACCTCCACCAACCTTACCCTTCACAAAAACGAAACGCCGAATACTGTTACCATTCCGATCACCGTTCCATTTCATATTGCGCATTGGAGCGTAACAGTCAAGTGCGACGGGCCGACGCGTTCTACGATTCTCCACGCGGCGTGCGACCGGCCCTTCGACGGAAACGGTGACAACAAAAACTTATTCATTCACCTTTTTTTCCCACCTGACTGAGGGACAGGTTCTTGTGGACGATTCCCATTCGATTAAAGTATCGCCCGCGATGCGATTGCGCGTACGGTGATTAATTTCGTTGATTTGAGTAATGAATATACGCCGTCGTAATGGTAATTAAATTCTTATCGGAGTATGTGGCATGATATTAAATATCAGTTGCAACTGTAAAGGGTAATTGGTTCGGATAATTGTTTCGCATTAAATATAAATACGCTTAATAAAATGTTTAGAAGTATTCAATTGAATCAAAAAAATCACGCCACTTTCTTTAAAGGTTACTCTTGTTTAAAAATAAATGTACGGGAAAGTATAAGCACCGGCATAGATTCTGCAACGATTAAATGAGCGCAAAAAACATACAGTAAGGTGGCCAAGAAATTATATTAAATGCTCACTATTTACCCACGCGCTAATGGACTCGTAACACCAGAAGTGTCGCAGGTGGATAGCTAGCCTATAAATGTATCCCACGTTCTCTTTAACACTGCCTGTCTATACATTTGTCGCCAATTAAGATAACTTTAAGTATCAGAACACATAACTATAATTTAAGGCGTAAACCGTTGTTTGAAAGTTTGAATGTTTTTAGCTCAATTACCGAAAGCCGAAATAATAACGTTATTGTTAATAACGTTGACCGGATACTTTGATCCCAATCTACGCAGAACAACTCTTAGGCGAATGCTGGTAAAGCATAAAGTATCCTATACCAAAGATATATGTAAAGATGTAAATTTCGTGATTGACGATAGTGCAAGACACGGCGCATGATGTATGCAGTTAAGATACGAGATCGCAACCTTACGAGTAAAGTAGGTCAACCTATCGCTGCAAACTGTTTTCTATCTCAACCTCACCGCAGCTAAAATGAATTTTCATATCCTCAGGGCAAAAATGACTAACACATTATGCAGAAAATCGAGCTATTAAAATATAAAAGAGGAGTGATTACATCTCCATGAAACCTAAGATAGGTTAGTATAAAAGCTTTAAGTTTAATATTTAATAGGTTCCTGGTTTAATAGATAACATAAGATAAAACAAAAAATATAGAAAATTAATAGACATGTCTGTGTTTCTCTTATATTCAGATATTGAGTTCATTTATTTATTTCAAAGATATATCAGAATAATGTAACATGAAATATTAAATACATATGACAATGTTGCTATATACAAATATTATTATTGTTAGCTGGGGTTCGGCACTTACAAATATGATAGGACTAGCCGCGCCCCGTTGTTTCACCCGCGTAACTTCAGATCCCGAGGCAACTCCGGGATCAAAAGTAGCCTATATGTTATTCTGAACTCTTACGCATATGTATACCAAGTTTCATCATAATCGGTTTAGTAGTTTTTGCGTATAAGTGTAACAAGGATATACACACATACATACACACACCCACACAAACATTCGCTTTTATAATTTTAATGATTAGAAGTAGCCTATATGTTATTCTGGATCCTTACTATAATATTAGTAGGATTTTAACATTCCTAAAGGAATACGAGAGAACAAGTCAACTGTTACAAAAGAGAGAAATGTGCATCAGTACCACAAATTTTGACCCTAGCGTTTTACCAACATACTGGCGACAGAAGCTAACTCTTAATTTGTTGCGATTCAATTCGTACCACACATTTATCTGTCTGGTCGTCCGTCTAGTCCGGTCGACACATCTGTTCATAATTAAAGTTTAATGGATAGCAAAATTAGCTTCCGAAACATTTTCACCACTGATTTTCGTCTATAATTAAACGGACTAGAATTACACCTACATCGTTTTACGGCCATTTTCAATAATGTATCAATGATTATGGATAGATTGTTATGTCAGATTATATGACAATAGATAGACTTAAGTCATAGCAAATGTATCCATTGTTAGGATATTGAAATCAAAGTAAGTGCAAATAGATAGATTTGTCAGACTTTAGTAAGCAAAACAAGGGATATATAGAATATTGAAAACGACCGTTAGACGTAATAATGCGAAAACTCTTTTCCGCCTTGTTATGAAATTATTCGATATTGATTTTCAAAATATAGTCTTGACCGCAGAATTTCAGCTACCACAAAATGAAAAATTCACCCTGTTTATCTATTGTCTATTTTCATACAAAAATTCCTCGTCAACATTAACAGTCCGCCGACGGGTGGCCGCACGATCGCCCACTAACCATTGTTTTGACGTGCCGTAATGATTTGTGCGCGCGCGCCGATCGATCGCCAGCGCCAATTTATTGCCCTCCCCAGACACCAGTCGCAAATTAGAGACAACGGTCGACCCAATTGCGATACGAAATATCCTTGGGCGAAATGTGGAGCGATGCTTGGATTCGTGAATTGTGTGCGAGATTGAAAAACTAGTTTGGAAAATATCACCTCATTGTTCTATATATAGCTATACAAATCGGTCATTATGTTGTATAGTCTATGAATAACTGTATAGTGTACCTTGTTGTATGCCGTTGTTTAATTTAACATTTATGTAACAGAATTAAGTTCACTCTTTTATCACTACATAGTATAAAACAAAGTCGCTTTTTCTGTCATGTGTCATGTTGTATGTCCCTATGAACGCTCAAATCTTTAAAACTACGCAACGGATTTTGATGCGGTTTTTTTTAATAGATAGAGTAACTCATGAGGAAGGTTTTTATGTATAATATCATCCATTAAACCCGTGCGAAGCCGGGGCGGGTCGCTAGTAATGTATATATTACTCTCTTTAACACCTTATTAGTTATTTGCATACTAAACGACAATAAGTATTTATAATACGGTTATATTTCAATAACAGTCAAGTGATTGTTTGTACTTCACAAAAACTTCTTACCACTTAAAAGTTTGCAAGAGCTTTAGATACGTCTATAAAGTAATTATGCAATACCATTATCTCAGTTATAAAATAGACAATTAAAAAAATGCAACTCGAATATCGTTACCATATGTATTTACACAAATTACTCATAAAACAAAATCAATTCGATAAACAAAGTGCAACTTTGCAACATAAAAATGAAAATAATAAACCTTAATTAGTATTGTAAGTTTATGACGAAGTTAATGGATTCGTAAGAAACGCTATACTGAGGCGAGATTGAGTCATCGTCGAGAATCAAACGTGAGTTAAAACGCTTAATCACAAGGGCCGATAAAGAGTGGCCATAAAACTAGTAGTAAAACTGTAATTAATGTTGTTGGCATTCATTTAACGGAGAGTTGTTGTGGTAGCGACGCGAGGGAGTCGTGCTAAACAATCATTCGATTAGAAAATCTACTGAGAATGCCACGGCGTCGATAACAACAGCTATTAAACTTGCCTTTAAACCAGGAAATCTCGAGTTACTTTTTGCGGTTGAGACTGTTGAGTACGTTTCGGTTGTCCCTACACTTTTATAAAACCAAAAAATAATACCAGAATTACTGACAAGACCTATGGGGGCCATTCATACTAATTATTATATAGACCGCATAAGTTCAGGGAGTAAGTTTTTCCGAGCGCGTTGACAGTTATATAGAAGAACAAAACTGTATGACTTGACTTCACCGACCCGCTGTATACCGTATTGCACACTAGTCATTTGGATATACGAATCTTGAATGAATTATATATGGAAAGTAGAAAAGTTAAAGAATTTAATTCAGCGGCTACATCCCGCTTCATTGCTATCAGTAATGTCTATATTTGTTAAAATTTCTTTCAATTTTTAACTTGTCATTCCAACAGAGTAATTATCAGCACAGTCAAAGTAAATATTCAGCTTTAATCAAAACGTTGAAACGGTAACATAAATCCCGACTAGTAACGCATTAGGGGCACAAATCATGCGCGTCACATATCACTAATTATTCCGTGTCTATTCAAACGCGCGGCGCCATTACACAAAACATTTCATGTAACCGCACAAGTAACAGATGTGATTGAAAATCGTAAATATTGCACGCACGTGACGTCGTATATAGAGCACGGCGCGGATCCAATTTCGGCGAAATTTAATGTAAATGCATGAATTTTCCCCGTGCCACTCGTACAATCAGTGTCGAGAGCTGACATTTGCATATGCGTTGCTGAAATTTCCGAATAGCTATTCCATGAAGCTCAACCGAGTTGAAAACTTGGCGAGCACACGAGTCGCGGAAATGTAGCGGCGATGCGGTGGGGTGTTCCTTCAACTATGACATAACGGGGCCGAGCGATTCGGGACCCGGGACCCGCTGCGATATAGATGAGAGTGCATTCCTTAATTCCTTCCTTCGATTTTCTTGAGTCTTAACCTGCGTTAGGAGGATATTATTATTATTAGTGGAGCACCTGTCGGGGGACACGGTCGGCTTAAACCTGCGGTAGCAAGTTTAAGTGTTTAGATTTTATTTCAGCTTTCGCATATGGCTTTTTTGGAATTCGTGCACACCTTTCGCAACAATAAAATTATACAATTATTTTTATTCTGAGATTAAATATTAGATAAGAATAAAAAGATACGTCTTGAAGAAAGAACATAACTAACATTCATGTATTACTACATATGCAGTACACATATGTGTATGCATTTGTAAAATCATCTAGTTCAATTTCTGGCTTGGTAAAAATTTTCAAAATACAATGATGCATTTTACGAATTGGGCCAAGAAACTCACTTTATATCTCTCTCGACAAAAAGATACCCAACCACATATCTATGCGTATTTTTAGAAATTCATAAAATTATATTATCCAAATACGGCACTAAAACACCCATAAAAAGTTGAACTCTCTGCTACTTAGTCAGCTGCAAACACCCGAAAGTAATTAGTATACATTATTTCGGCGACTAAACAGAAGCCAAGCTAAGACCGAAAGCATATGCTTCAAGTGTCTATTAGCGGCAGATATCACGGCATACGGGCTCGCGCCATGCCAGTGGCGTGCTCCAAACAGATTCCGTACAAAAAGCTAACAGGTGTCGCCAAGTCGGCAAATTGGTCGGAAAATCCAGGCCGCGTCTTGGGTGACAGGCGCACATGTCACTACCAGCTGAGAATGCTGGCTACAGCTTTATAGTTGGGTTTCGCGAATCGTTACGGAATAAATGTGAAATACACGTACCTACTGGTACAGACACTGAAAATTAAATTACATTTTGGTATACAACTACATGTAAATAATTATACAAATATCAACGTGTACAAGTTTAACTAAAAATATCAATTTAATGGAATCAACTACCACTTTCTTTCTCTATATAAAAGAGTATAGTCGTTTCAAGTATCGCATTAGCTGACCAATAATAAAGTAGCGATGGAAACAGGAATAGGACAAACATCTATACAGCATTGCTTCGGTATGGCATTATTGCATAATAAGTATGCGAAAGTAATGTAATAAGAAAATAAAGCCTAATTAAATGTGGTCTATATGTACATCCTCGATTTTGTTAACTATCTAAAACTTTTACAGTATTGCGTTACATAAGCTATGTTTGTAAGCTATATCTTCCTAAAACAAACGACTAGCATTTATTACAAGGTCTTTGTATGGACCTTCACCTAACCAAGATATAGAGCATAACTCAAGTCGAATACCCAAAATAAATAGGTCAGTATGCGCGGCACGCGAGTGATAACTGTCAAGGAACCCAGCCATGTCTGTAGGGCTCGTAAATAATGTATGACGATAGTCATTCACGAGATAAAACACGTACGACCGACTCGTAAAAAAACAAAACTGGGCCGCACGCGTTGCGGGCGACACGCGAAAAGGCCGCTGTTTAGACTGCGAATAGGTATAGAGCGCGGTCACGCCGGTATGAACTATTAGCACGGGTATGAACAGCCGAACAGTCAAAGTCTTCATACTAAGTCATCTGAGAATTGAAATAGTCACACTGAATCATTAATTCATGGTTAAACTAAACGAATAATAATTTTTTGCCAAAAAATAGAACACTAAAAAGTAGAAAATAACTTTTATTTTATTTTTTAAACCTATTCAAAGTCGATGCCTTTGCCTATTTTCAATTTAACAAGATTTTATAAAATAAATCAAGGGTCATATAGGTCTATAAATGCCGGAGATATGTGATAACGTATATAAAAAAATATTTAAAAAATTACGGTCGAATTGAGAATCTCCTCCTTTTTCTTTGAAGTCGGTTAAAAAACCTGTGCCATATGTATATAGATATTAAAGACAGAAGATTTTTCTTTCAGAACTAGTAATAAGATGTCTACTCATTAGTACTATCCAAAAAAACACCTGCCAACACAACCGCTCCTGCAATCTGCTCAGTACAACATTCAATGTGCCACACGCCGCTCTATACTTCTTCACGCTGTAAAGGGCATGCTCGTACATTTAACGTCTGTCCATAAAACAACGATATGCTACCCTCGTAACCGCTCCCGGCTGTGTCAAGTGGGATTAAAGACGTGAACACCCGCTTCTGGGTAACTCACGGATATTGTACACACAACTTTCGTATTATGGTATGTTATGAAACTGCCAAGCACGGCTAAACAACTTTGGCTCGGATTGGAACATTAGTCCAAATAACAAGCAGTATCGTTTTCGAAAACTTCACTCAGTTGTCTTCAATACAAAACTAGCTGTGACCTGCGGTTTAATCCGCGTATATCTGGTTTCCCCGTTCCTGTGGGATTTCATCAAAATCCTTTCTTAGCGGATGCCTACATCATAACATTTATGTGCATGTCAAATTTCAGTCCGATCCGTCCAGAAGTTGGACTGTGCATTGACAGACCACTATGTCAGTCAGTCACCTTTGAGTTTTATATATATTAGGATTTTTGTTTTAATGGTATATAAGACTGTATAAAAGTATAGATATTATATTTTTATTACTTGTTTATACATTGTAAAAAATATTTCGAATTTCATGTTCGTCACTTACTTTGGCATAAGGTTTGCAGGTATAATTATATATCGCATATTTCAACATTTAATTGTATTGTAAAAGTGACAAAATTATGAATGAAGTAATTTTTCATTTGTACGCGAGATTAATGAGGAAAAAATGCAAATTTGAACTTGATAATACGATGGCATAACAATAAATTTTCGAATAGATCTCTATCTCGTCTTATCAGATGTGTTAAGAATAAATTGTGTAATATAATATGTATTAGATTACGCATTTTATGTACTTATGCAACATGATAAAATGTCTACATCAAACGAAAATTAATTCACGAATTTTGAATACAGTATAAAATTTAAAGCGGCTGTAAGTTAATGAAGCGTTTATCTAAATTGGCGTCATATACAATTTTTAATTCAAACAATATACGAGGTTTTATTTGATGGCAATAAAAACAAAAACGTTTAATCGCTGCATTTATACCTATTACCGATGATCAAAAAGCAATTAAATGGAAGTAAAATGAGTCGAGCACGCCCCGACTCCGGTATCGATTAATGGATGTTTTTGTTCAAATTCACTGTGAGACATTTGCATAAGAATGTTATTGTTTGGAAGCCCATAGGTCGGTAATCGGCGACTTCTTTGTTGCCACGTTCAGTAAGGCCGTAATGGCGAGTCACACACTCGACGTACCCACACATCAACAATAATGGGATGCGCCCACGCAACGCGTCTAGGAAGTGAGACAATAATGTGGAGCGAATCGTACAGTCTTCCTTTGGAAAAGAAATTATCGATTGTTATCCGTCCACACTCACTTATACAACGGTATATCGTAATAAAGTCTGACCGTCTTGTTACAAAACATGGGCTAACTATTAGGAAAAACTGGGTTTAAACCACGGTCTAGGCCAAAATATAATGTAAAATGTCACTGTCCATATAAATGTGAATGATCTATGATATCAAAAGTTAATCCTGCCGCTCTTCTAGTCTAAACTATGTTACTAAATACTGATCAACAAACGTCAAAAAATGACACTGAAGTTCACAAATCACGGAGTACGACATACTTATTTTTTTATTATATTATAAATTTATTGCACACCTATAGGTCAACGCTTATCACCTCAAAACGGAACGATTTAACTTTAGTCCAGGTTTGACTAAGCCAGTCTTAGTACCCTTAACCCCTAACCCTAATTTTAAGCTTAATTGTTACCTTTACTTTACCTGATTGCTAAATAAATACCTCATTGCATTCAGTAATCAATCTTTCTACAACAAGGTTTATGTATGCGTAGCAAAATTCCACCTGATTAATCTTACTGCGAACTAATAAAAAATCAACTAAAACCTTTCAATATAAACCCACACGGCTCCTCTATCATCCTGAGAACTTTACTCGCAAGTGTACAAACAAACAGACACGCAATGGGAATGCGTACATGCACAGTGACATTGTTGATGAGTCATGACGTCCACTAGACTGCGCAAGCGCCGACCGCGCATCAAACGCATGCGAAATGTTTCTGCTATAGTACGTCTTTTGATCGATTACACCTTTCAAACAAAACTATAAATCCAAAATAAAAGTAGAGCTTTGAACTATAGTAACCAGTAATCTATTCTACTCCCAATTTCCCATCATTGATCCTCTCCCGATACTTTAAGTCGGCAAGACATCTGCGACGGTTTGCTGTTGTGGACGTTCATGGGCTGCGGTTAGTTACTTAACGTGAGGTCAACCGTATGTATGCTCCGCTTGCATAAACTTTTTTTCTTAATTTTATTTCAACGACCCAATTGGCACAATGGTTACTGCAAGTCTATTGTGCCGGAGGGAGTTAGTTCGATCCCCAAGAGTAGACAATTATGACGTGGTTAACATTGTAATTTTCTACTGTCTGGGTGTTAATTTATCTGTAGTATATATGTATTTACAAAAAAAAGGATTTTTAAATATGTCTATCAGTTATCTAGTTCCCATAGTACAAGCTTTGCTTAGTTTAGAACTAAAACATAAATCTACTAAAATTATCAGATTAGGAACATACACATTCACATTAACATTGGTGATGAGTCATGACGTCAGCCCGGCCGCGAATTGCATTGCGCAAGCGCCGACCGCCGCC
Source organism: Phoebis sennae (assembly GCA_001586405.1). Classification (NCBI taxonomy): domain Eukaryota; kingdom Metazoa; phylum Arthropoda; class Insecta; order Lepidoptera; family Pieridae; genus Phoebis; species Phoebis sennae. Next base: position 168,440 of record LQNK01001100.1, on the reverse strand, counting down.
GCGAACTTGACCGATGAGAGCGGTCAAGCGCAGTGATCTTGTGTTACGTGCAAAACGTTTCTTTGAGAGATAAAATCTTTAGAGCAAATGATAAAATGACTGGAGTTTAGAAAATCTTAACACCTGTAAACTTAAAAAGACTATTCTACTATTTAATGATTTATAATACGTCAACCTATGAAGGACGGTGATGAATAAGAGGATCATTAAATGTATTTTATAATACGTAAGTATTATATTGATTTACTCAAAGGTAACGTACTTAATCGTCCTATCTATATCTTTGGGCGAATTCACAGCTAGTCAATAGGTAGATATTTTATAATAAGAACATCACTTTCACAAATTCTTTACCCATATGATTAATTATATCTAATGACTTTATTTAAAAGACGAATAAAAATATAAATACTTTCTCTTCTTCAGCGACACTACTAGATTAAAACACGACAGTTCATTATTTTAAAACTATGACCTCATAATTTACATCTTCATATAGTTTTGCACTATTGAATGCATACTTTAATAATACATTTCATAGTCAACAACAGTTACGGCAAATGTTTTAACTCAACCAAGCCGCGGCTAACCATAAAGCACGAACACAAAACGAACCACTTTTAGCCCGTGCACAATGTTTCACACCGATAGTTATCCATCACCAAAGAGTTGCGAGACAAAAAGTTAATTAAACTCGTCGATAGCATTGACGAGCCAACGTACGGCTACAACACAACAAATTGCTTTTAAATGGATGTTTCTTGTTCGGTGCCTAAGTCGCCGCTACATGTGGATACTGACATCCGCGCAATGAACTACGATCATAAATAGACTACATGCTTTTATTTAGCTTCACCTGTCCAGGTGTCTAATAATTAAGCTGATTGTAGGCGGTATTAACATTTGACATAAAATATGAATGACAATAAACTAGCAAAGCGAAAGCTCCAATTATACAATTCTAAATTTTTAGTAAAAGTTCTTTCAACAAAATATAGCAATCCCATCAAGTGCGATCTGGGTTGATTGAGTATAATAACCATATAATTAAACATATAATTAATTAATAAAATGGTCAGATTTTTTATCTAACATACATCCATGGGCGGCGCCTGCCTTGTATGATAACGGTAGGTGACGTATGGGAACGTGAGATCCTACTCTGTCCTAAATTAATCAAATTATGTGACGAACAATTATAAGTATCGAAATTAATATTGATTTAGAAAAAATATTTTATAATTTAAGTAAATTTACGATTACCTAAACTCTACTTTTGGACAGCTTATATGTACCGAGATATTTTATTTAAATGTATCAATTTAAGAGAGCAAGTACAGAAGCATAGATAAGCAAGTTGTTTTTTTTTTCAATTCTCCCTCTACCTACGAAAGAGAACAAGGTTTAATCCCCTTTGAGTTAATTAAGAAGCACGAGTTGGCAGTGTCCAAACTCACTTCATGATAGAAACAATAAAATACTTTTATTTAATCATTTAATCATTTCACATAAAATTTAAACTTTTAACCTGTTTATGAGGAAGATCTACGGCGTCTGTGGTAGTGTACACTTTTATTAAACTATTGAACCTTCTCATTAATCTTTACCTCACAAATTACTGTTAAATCTATACAGATCTTAACATTAGCTGCATACACGCATTGCATTACCAGCTAGAAGAGCAAGGTCGTCAAACGTCCGAAGCCGCAGGTGGTTATGGGAAGCTCGGTCGTGCGCGTCCGAGCTGTACCGGGGCTAATCGCCGCTAATTATTGTGACTATCCACTGATCGACTATCGATTAATAACTGGTGAACAAACAGCCGTATTAGGCATTCGATAAATGATCTTTAAGTGTGCATTGTGTGAAGAAGTGCTATTTGTATTCAAAGAAAAACATACAACGCAAATATATACTAGGGCCAATTAACGCTAATTATTGTGACTATATCGAGGTCAGCTGTTAACTATTAATAACAGTTGAATAAAGAGATATTTAAAACACGAATTTTCTTTTTAAATGAAAGCCTTTCTTCGATGAAAAACACGCTTGCAAACATGTCAGCTACATGTTCGCTATACTGAGACTTATAACTTATTTTTATTGCTATGCATTTAGAGTAATCGCGATAAGCTATTTCCTATTAATAACTCCTAAACAAGAAACCATAGAAAGCGTTCTATAAAACGATGCGCTTTGTGGATCATATAATGAGTAGGAACTAAGTATATTTGATGAAAAACATGCAAACTGAAATATTATACCGGGGATTATCGCCAATAATTATTGCTTTGAGTATCCACTGATCGATATGAGTGTATTAATAACTACTAAGCTGTCTTATGAAGCAATCGAAGCGATTTAGTACGGAGAAGTTACTGTCTAACTTTGATGAAACATTATCTAAGCTTACTTATAAATAAAAATCTAATCGCTGTAATATTGCTTGCTCCAATTACAAATTTAAACATATAAAAAAATTCGGAGTGGATATCGCAATGGTCTATTGCGTCGGAGGGTGTGGGTCTGACCCCCACAAGTGAACATTGTGATTCTCTACTGTCTGTGTGTCAATTTACGTAATGTATGTATTTATTTACATAAAATAAAAGTTTGTTTATTGATAACTATGAGTTATCTGGATTGCTTAATTTTGGACTCAGTAGAATTTATTTATTTATTTACACAACAATAAAAATTAACAAGTATCCTATCACATAATCCACCTTATTAGGTGGATACGCTATTGCGTATCCGTATACAAAATTTCATTAAAATCCGTTCAGTAGGTAATTGCATCGAACATTTAAACAGCCAAACATTCACATTTATTAAACTAGTGGGATAGGTATTAGACAACTCCGTTAAATTATCATGTCACACTAAACATGCTTACGCAGAGCTCACAAAACGAAAATTTGTTTACAAAGCGCGATAAATCATCAGAGTACGTATTGGTCGGCCGCTGCAATGTCAACAGCGGCATCGCAAACGAAGCCATAAATTATAATTATGAACGTGGATAATAATACAGTGAGACGTAAAAAATGCCTCACTAAAAAGGTCAAATATGATTATAATATGCAACTACGTACAAACTTATTTTTATGCAGGATACAACCGGTTAGGAAATGCATTCTGTAACTCGTCTATCTTGTAAGGATAACACCCAAAAACAATGTTATCTAAAGGAGACGATTTATCATAGATAACATATACTATGAACTATGAAGCATAGAAAGCAGGCTTGATATTCTATGCTTTTATGCCGATCAATTCAAAATTATTCAGTATTATAAAAAGAAAAACTTTGTTTGTTTATTTGTAATGAATAGACTCAAAAACTACTGAACCGATTTTAAAAATTCTTTCACCATGCGAAAGCTTCATTATCCACGAGTAACATAAGCAATATCATAGGTGTTATAACATTATCCTACGGGAGCTACAAGTATGCATACATATTAATGCAACGTCGTTCTTTATTTCAAACTTGATGTATCCAAATAATAGTTCAAACAGATTATGATCAAAACTAAAACGAAAAAGCACACACAAATTAGGAATAAATATGTGAACTGAGAATTTATCGCTCAGAGAATTTATTGAGTCTTAAAGATAATAAATATATAATAATTTATCGTATGAAAAGTGTGGCTCTGACCATAATTTACGTTCAAAGTCGACGCGGTAAGAATCCGTGAGGCAAATTGGGTGTAAAACTTCTTAAGGCTTGTTTCCGAGCAAATGAGATAATTATATGGTAACAGAAACGACCTTTACAGACTTTTAGTTTGGGCCTGCTTTATAATGACGAACAAGTTGAAACATTGTTTCATCAATTCTTGTTATTACTTTGAATATAGGTGTTATCCTTTTCTGTCTATAATATGATATCGCAATATATCTGCTTGCCATAATTTGCTGGGATAGGTTTTACTCTAAATCACTATTACAAATCTATCGTATTCAAAATATAAATAGGTCGATGGAAATTTTAGTTTTTAAATCACATCAATTTTATAAAATAGCAACTAAACCGCGATAACAGCTTTCGTAAATTTTTCATAAAACACAAATAGTATAATTTTTTCTACCAGATAGTCTTTGGTTCTAACCATGAGATCAATTCCTTGAAGAATGAAATTACCTATAGTTTTTTTTTATTTTAATCAAAAAAAAACATTATAACAACCGCGAAGAGTATAGAAACCTAATAAACACCCTTCTCTCAGATCATCCAAATCTTGTTAATCTATTCAGTAAAAAACATTTAAAATTCTAATTACATTCGATGTTGTTGAACGGGCCCATTTCGTGACGATCATCGGCATTGCTAGATCAATGGGCTCTCGACTGGTGGGCGGGGCCCTTCATTAAGTATTATAACATGAGGCAATATGGCTGATTAGTTCGTTCCGTGTACTGCATACAAACATGAACGATTTTAAGTAATATGAAAATTAAAATATACATTGGAACATAAAACTTACATTCGTTTTAATTATACGAAAAAAATTTTAACAATTATCAAAGTAATAGTAAAAAGCGAATAAGTTACTCAGTGTATTTTTGATTTCCTTAATAAATTTAATTTAAATTTGAACCAAATGATATATCATTGTGGCATTACCACACCAAATTCCAGCTTAAAGGAACCACGACTAAAACCATAATATACAATATTTACACAGACATTCTATACTGCATTACATTTCTATTGTTCAGCTTTTATTGATAGCAATAACAAACAACGAACACCTACGACAATGACACTTCTATAGAATAATACGTAATACAAAACCATCTCGTATGAGAGCAGAAAAAGGTAAAAAACTTGTATATTGATAGCAGTCGACGGCCGATGAGTAATGCATAGGCGATGCAGCGCACCTTGTATAATGCTCGGAGACACACGAATTATCCAGTAGCGGCGTTTTATCTGATAATAAATATTATGGTCCATTCTTTTAGGCGAGGAGAGTCATTAATCGAGTGCTTGATAGCGTATCGCTCCTCGGTCGGCATTGTTGCCGGCCAGTTGTTCTTATTTATCAAGTAATATTGTTCTGACGCGCACAAAGCTTCGCCAAGATGTTCGAACAGCGTCGACGCCTTTGTCCCCTGACAGGCTACATCGTTTATATTAAAACGTTTGTTTATGGTAATCGACTTCCGAAATGCGTCGCTTTAAATACGTTTATGTCATAACAGTAATTAACGCTGACATTCTCGCGTTTTACCACATTGTAATAGGTTTTAATAAGTCCTTATACAAATTGATGTAATGATGTTCCTCCCCTTATTTATGTTATTTTTAATCCTTAATCAATAGATCCTCGTAGGGTGATGAGATATTGGGAGATGAATAGAAAAGGATGGGAGGGGAATGGGATGGTTATACAAAAGTACAGGCCTCCGGGCACGCGCTCACCATACGAAACACAGTACAATACTTCTCACGCCAATGTTCTGCTGGTGGGGAGGTGATGATTTCAGCAAGACGAACTTCGCCTAATGGTGCAATACTTCGCCACACGGGTAAATCTTCACCTAATATTCGACCTTACTTCTAAATCACGAAACAATAAATGATATAGATGTTCAATAAATAAAATATTAAGGTTTATATGTGTTGTTTTTCGTGAATATACCTACAGGATTGGAACTGTCAGCGTTAAGTAAGTTTTCTTCCCTACACTAATTACTCATCGCACAATTAAAACAATTAAAGCTCAAACAACACGACTCAAAGTCACGTTCAAAGTGGAAATGATTAGCATATAAATAAGGTAGGCCGCAGCAACGTGTCGCCGCGAGATTACTGGTAGGTGCCGTTCGAGTGTGACAGACAAGTTAAGTCGACATCCGTCAACGCCCGTAATCGCCGAATCGAAGATCAGTGCTAAGTCCGGCTTACTGAGTACAAACCCGTCGGGCGCTTCTCCATTGGACGGCAACGAACGGCAACTACGAGCAACGACACGTCACACGGCAAAGATAAGTCAATAGAAATGGCAGAATGCGATGTTTGTACTAGGTTTTCGACATCAGCTTTTAATCGCAATAGAAGTTGAGTGCTAATGCCTGCTTTACTAGGATTTGTTCAGTGCTTCTAATACTATTGGAACGGCAAGGCAACAATTAAGACCCATGCTTGTGATAGGATCACAAAAATGTATAACTAATATGCCTTATGATCATAATATGAAATACGAAAAGTAAACAAATAAAAAAATATTGTTAGTTTAATGTACAGTTCATTAATCATCAGTTGCAATACTGAGAAATTGAGAATAATGATCACACAAATATAATGATCACAACTGAGCATTAAAGTAATTTCTATCAAGAAAACACTTTATTACTTATTTACTGCTCTGAATAATGTAACAAAATATGCACTGCATCTTGATCACTTTGTTGCCAGGATCTTACCGTGCCGTTGCCTTCCAATGGAAACATAATTCCCAGTTCATCGGTCGACCGATCCCGGCTATCCGTACTTATCTTTTCTAAATCTGACAGCATTCCGTTCATTATACTTTCATTGGTTCGCACCAACCTACGTACACGGCCGGCATACGTAACGCACGATTTAAAATTTTATTACTTCTTAGGACAGTCGATACGTCTTAAATAACCACGTTACGATACGGTATTTACGAAATTATAAACACCTCGTAATTTTTATATTATAGTGAAATGAGCTTTGATAAGTGGATACTTAACATGGAAATTACCGTGCAAGTTGTCTTATTGAAAAATTAAAGACACTTTATGGAATGGTGTTAAAATTATGCATGTCTTTAATTAAAAATTAAATATTACGAGTTTGGAAATCGATGCCTGTTTTATAGATTTTATGATATAACTCATATAAGTGTACATTAACACTCCATACATATAATATACCAGTAGAATTAAATATATTAACGACACGTTTCTCCAAACACAGCTAAGGTCCAACAAAACGAACCAAACGAGATATCTATCGCAATGTCAATCTGATTCCACATTGTTTATTTCTCGGAACTTCCTCCGAGGAACAAGCGATCGTCAAATTTTACGACGGCTACCGAGGCTCACCGGCTCCGACCATTCGCAATTATTGTAAGGGCTAGATCGATGGCCGGTAACAAGAGTTCATTAATGTTGGATCCTTGCCGCCGGCCAGCCAATTTGTCTTCGCAAATTAAGACTCTTTTACTTGCAAATTTGCCTAGCAGCGACACTTTTAGTTTTATGTTGAACTTGTTTTGCATGCCTTTGCTTTTATTGGAATGGAGACGATAAGCGACCAATATACTCGCTGTATAGTTTTATGAATGTTGTACTTTTAGAATTTCTTTCGACACATCAACATATTATTTAATCGTTGTAAAATAACGACCTTTCAGGTAATCTAAAAAATAAACTATACTTAAGCGTATGTCTTAACACAATTTGAAAGGCTCAAGTAAAATAGTATCTATTAATTTTAATACATAATGTCACATTCAAAACTAATCGTAAACACATTGGTGCAAACATTTTAAATTTCAATATGCATGACCTATCTCCAACAAGACTAAGTTTATCATTGCTACTACGACAGAGTTAGTATATAAATATACACAAAATTTACTAAAACATCACATAACCAAAACACTCTTACATCCCGGTTCTGGTTTAAGTGTTACCCGCAAGGGGTTCCCTATTTATTCTATTTGCCGAACGTGCCTGCGCGGCCGCGTCCTGTTTGACGATGCAAATTTATAGCGCCGCTTAATAAAACGCGGGCCGAGCGACCTCATTGATTCGCAGATGCGTCTCATTACGAGGCGACGCGATGACCAACGCCGGGGGGCGCTCTTACGTGATCCGGGTATTAAATAGGCTAAAAACCGTGTGTGCGTATGTGTAAATTGGTGAAATGAAGAATCCCATTCGGCAACTTATGAAACGCAGAATTTGTAAGCAAGAAATGTAGGCAAATACGTAAATTCTATGCAATTATAGAATTAGAAGCTTCGATGCTATAGTTTATAACATGATTGATATTACTTAAATAAGCATTACAGTATAAGTTTTCATCTCATTATATTATTATTAATCTAAACAAAATCTTATAAAGTGCAACTTAGCTAAACACTACACACATCTTTACATAACACTACGTAGGCACATAATCACAATCGCCTGAAAAACCCATATCATTAAACATATCACAAAATGAAATATCGAACCATAAATAACGTTGAAATCAATTAGCGAGTAAACACAATCAAGTGTTAAACAATCAGCTTCATAGAATCATTTCTCGCCGGCATTAAATTAATTTTTTCACCGCAAGTCTCGTTTACAAAATAACCAATTTTCTCGTTGCGCCTACTCTAATTGGTTCTAGGTGATGCAAATTGCTGTGAGCAAAAAACGAAAACAGGCAGTTACCGCCTGCCGTGAGAGCCACACCTTCGACTGGAAATACTGAGCCAGCCCTGCACAGCGTGTTCCAAATTTACTCACACCTTTTATATATTTATACGTGAATTTAAAATAAACTTCAGAAATATAAGGAGGTAAATAAAAGTTATGAATAAAATAACACCTATACATTCATTAAAAAAAATTGTCTGATAGAAGTTTTGACATAGTTTACTATGTTTATAAAAATATTGAAAATATAAAATCATATTCTTTTATTGCGATAAAGTCAATTATTCTTTTTTTATGTTATAGCAGGCAATACTCAATTCAAGTATTTTGGTTTCCACATGTACCATGCAACAAAACACTAGTAAACATAAAAAACATCAAAAATCAATTCAACTACAGCAAAGCCGGTACTTAAAGAGGAATCTTTTGCCTTACGCTAATTGCATAGTCAATCAAATACTTCGCGTAGCACGCACTGTGTGCAAGTCAAATGCCGACTTTATCAGAACTCAAAAGCCTGAGCAAAGTCAAAACACGCTCTATAGGCCTCAGCCTGAGTGGGCCTTGTTAGCAACTTGCTGGCAGTCCAGCTTCAAATATTCAAATAATGTCAGTACATTATTTGAATATTTGAAGTTTCAACTACGCGCCTTATAAGTGACTTGGATGTTTTATTTAAGGAAATTGCACGATCAGTTGTACGAACTGAGACTTTTTTTCGATACAAAAAAGGCACCTAACTGACACGGAGTTTTTGTTAAATAAAAAAAATACAAACTTAAAGCATTTTACTTGGCATTGGTATTTTTGCCAAATCAAAGATAGCCGGTACGGTTGTTAAAGAAAAATATTCTAAATACTTTTATGTACAACGTATACAAATTGAAATATAAAAATGATTCGAAAATTCCATCTAAAATAAATAAATGTAATACTTAATTGAGTTTGAAAGTAAACATATAAATTGCCAACCAACGCACGCGTATCTATTTCTGTAAGTACAATATGCAAACGAACCCGTAGAAATCAAAATTCCGCACACATCCACGCTAATGTTAGTAGACGTACGAATATTCAAATGGATAAAGTAATAATATGCGAGTTATTTCGCGGAATTCATTAACGTTAGTGAGTTGTAAGTATGAGGGGAATGTTACATGAGCCCGGATCGCAAGCCGCACAAAGCGAGACTTGAAAGCGAACCAACTACACGTGTACACGACTTACGGCTGCACTTGTACGTGAATTTCAGCCTCGATGTTTCGCTATTTGAAAATGGAATATTAAGTCTTAATGTAGATCAATTTACGTAATTAATAACATACAAAATATATCCTAATAATTCATATACTTTGTGTTCTTACAATTGAACGAGCGCTTGGATAACTATTTATTTTACTATCACTACCTTATTAAATAATACTTTGATATTGCAAATTAAAAAAACCTATCAACATATTTTACGTTCTGGCATGTTAGATCTTCAATTGTTAATATATCTCCTAAAATTTTCTTTGTTATTAGCATGATCATTAAACATCTACGTACATCTTAAACTTAATTAAAAAATTATATAAACTTTTTTTTTAGGTATAATAGGCAGACATTTGACCGCTACCCCACCTGATGGAAAGTAGTGGTGCGGTCGAAGATGTTATTCATGTCTGCCTAGATTAACTAGATAGATAGAGCTAGATATAATTCTTTATTCTCTGAGAATATTCAAATCATAAGATGTTCCAAACATGTGCGTTGTGCGTTTATCATACATAACACTAGATAGCCGCTGACAGCGTCTAACCAGCCAGTAAAAAAATATTCTAATTGGATGAAGATGAGTGCTAGACACAAGTCAATCGCGCTGAGTTCCATCGCGTGCAAATTGATGTTCTCACCTCATCCCGGCGTCTGACGGACAACGCAGCAATCAGACGCGCCAAAACAAAACGAAGGCGCGCGGACGTGAGACCAAAACGAATAAACCGCGCGTCTGTAGGTACATATAATAGAACAGTGAACAAACCATGTTTGTACAACAAATTTTTAAAGGAATAAATGCTATTTGACAACCCGATTGGCGCAGTGGATACACAATGGTGTATTGCGCTGGAGGTTGTGGGTTCGATCCCCACCAGTTGAAAATTATGATGTGATGAACATCCTACTTTTCTACAAAATAGTACAAGCTTTGCTTAGTTTGGGACTAGGTGGTACTGCGTTAAATGTCCGTGTATACCCAAGGAGCAAAATTGTCCTATAACTTAATCTTATATCTTTAAAAAGACATATAAACCTTCTATTAAGGTGTAGACTGTTACACCGGGTCCTATAATTAGTGTACAAGAACACTCTTTGGCACTATAGGTTATAGAGCCAAAATGCCCTATAAACAGTAGACGTAAACATTTACTACACCATTTTATATCACCATTATAGGCAGGTGTTATAGAAAGTTCTATTAAAACTACTACATATAAGTTTTGTACTTTAACCACGTTAACATGAGCCCTTATACATCTCATTTACATTATAATAGTTCTAAAATGAACTACTTTAGTTCCATCGTTTTAAAAGGAATGAAATCACGTCTATAGAGTTACATAGTGTTATAATGGATACTAATATGACTGTTATAGCATTAGTATGTGGTAGTAACAAAAACTCTGTAATAGGGCGATTTTGTGATATAACATACTTACAGAGTACACTTATGGAACTAGTACATGGTGTAACATAATAGTACTATAATGGTTTTTATTGTCTACTAGAATTTGAACTATAATCATTTCACGCAGAACCTTTTAAATAGCAGAATTGTTTTATAATGATTTTTTGGGTCCCCCATATAGAGCTAGGGCACATCAGTACTGTAACAGGATATTTTATCTCTATAATAGTACTGAAACAGCCTAAAGCGTAGACAGGTTTCACTGTATAATGGCAATTTTATCCTAAAAAAGAAAATTTTTTTCTCGTTTATACAACAGCATTCCGACATTTTGCTTTACACAAAATATAATTAAGGAAAACGGTTCCGTACAAAATATGATTTGCAATGACAAGCTCGATGTTAGTAACATATCAGTTATTTCAAACATCGATACTTATGCAACATTTACGAAATACCAAAACTAAGTCCCTTTGTAATTGGAACTAGTAAAATGTATTAAAAATAGTAGATTAATGCCATAAAACAACAACTTATTTTGTACCTTTATTGCATACTGTATAAAGTCTAAATATTTATAAACACTTGGAGCAGTGGTACACCCATCGTCCACGGTATATAAATAAAAGGATTTATGCGTTCAATAACTGTTTTTATTTCAACAATAACAAATGAGAACACTTTTATATAAAATTTTGACTTTTTTCCAAAAATTTAATTTTGGTAGATACTTGTAAATTGTATATTTCAATAAATTTTTTAATAATATAAAACGATTGATTATCTTAACGAAGAGAATAAAAGATGTCCATGCACACAAAATAAAATCAACTTTTATAAACACTGTTTTCATACTTTATCTAAATCTATTTTTTATGAGTGATAATCGTTTAGCAAGCTGCATTAGAATTTTTTCTTGGGTATTCTCAATTTTGTCTAAGCGCTTCAGGATAGTATCTTGTATCTTCTCTGGTGGACCTTGAATTAAATACACTGTTTCCCGTTGATCTAAGTATGAACATTCTGGCCTTACTGTGTCTGTTGCTCCTGCTCGTAAAATGTAAGTTGCTTCAGGTCTTATAAAAACTGGAGTATTGGTTACGCTGTTATTTCAAATTGTGGACATATAAATTTGTGGTGGAATATTTTCTTTACT